>PVKN010002208.1:5851-44303 GCA_004027915.1 Capromys pilorides | reverse complement strand
TGAAAATACCTAGAATCCAAGTAAGTGCCACTTAAATTTTGAAGCCATAGATAAATTTAATAGGAAAAATACATCAGGATAAAAGTTTTTTTAAATACAATGAAATTCTCCTTTACTTTCTTAATCTTTTATTCTTTAAAAATGGAAAGTCAGGAAAAGGCTCCTGTTATGTTATTTAGTAAAAATTATAATTGAGTAAGTAAGTATGAGACCTCATGGTAGGGAATTCTTAGAGTGCCATGGGAACAGGAATGTTAGTCATGGGGCACTGGGTTCAGAGGGAGCATTTTAATGATCAAGATACTCAGACAACTCAGAAAGACAATTGCTGTCCACATAGAAGCATTTGAAATGCTCATTGTCTTGGGCCCTTCCACATGTCTGATTCTAATACCTAAGGATGCGTGTGGTGCCTCCTGTGCGCTACTTGATTATTGGTAGCCCCTGGGTTGGGCATGTCTTAATCATGAGCACATGTGCCCATTAATTAGGTCATTAGCATTTTGAATTTAAAAAAGCAAGTGCAGGAGTAGCCGCAGCCACAGGACTCAAGGGCATCTTATATATCTTCCAGGTGTGTTGGTGTAAACCTGTAAACCTGATTGTCTCTGCATTTTCTGCTTGAATGGTACTGTGGGGAGTTCAGCCATTTGTGGTTGCATAGTGTACTGCTGTCTCAAGTCCTCAGGTGAAATAATGCAGAAGCTTCCATCTGTGCTTTAGCACCCACATTTTCTTCTTTACTTGGGAAATATGAACAGTTAATTTCAAGTTAAGTGGATTTTTTCATGTAGCCTATTAGCAAAGCCCACTCTGGGGTGAGTGGGTCCCACCCTTGCAGCCCTGCCTGTGTTCCCATGTGCTCTGCTCTCTAGCAAAGAAAGCCAAGTGCTCCAGTCTGTCACTGTTGCCTAGTTTGGTGGTAGCACCCACTTTTATACAATAGGCTACAAGAATGCCTTCTGCAGTAGAAATGAAGCTCTGCTAGCTTGCTGCATCCTAAGGTAAACTGGAATTTTATACATAGAGCCTTCAAATCTAAATTTACATAGGTTTTGAAATGGAATGGACATTAATATAAAACGTATTTTATCAAGAAAGTATTTAGACTTTGTCCAATGCATTTCGGTATTATCATGTTAATGTTCTCTGTATAACAGTGGCGCTGAGACAGGCTGGGCCATTCAGTGGTCTGATGAGAATTCCAGGCTTTGTTCCACCCCCAGATAAGAGAGAACAGCCCTGGATGTGACTGACTTTCCATGGCAGAACCTCAAAGTTAGCAAATCTGATTGTTTCCTTCAAATTTCCTTTTCTTTAGTGGTCCTCCAGTGTTCCCATTAGCATTCTCTCTCTCTCTCTCTCTCTCTCTCTCTCTCTCTCTCTCCTCACTCACTCTCTTGCTCTTTCTACCTATAGGCCACACTGTGGCTATTCTTTGTGGAGCTGTGAAGCAAGACCATCTCACGAGGTGTGAGGTTGACTGCCTGCCTGTGGATTGTTTTGGAAATCTTTCTCAGAGGTCCAAACAGAGTCACTTACCAGGAGGAAACAATAGCATAAGAAAAATGTCTCTTGGAGTAGGAGGGACAGCTGGGTCCTAGCCTTGACTCTGCCATTGTCTCTCTGATTGTGATGAGTCATTTAACTAGCCTCTGCACCAGGGCTCTTTGCTCTTCCAGCTTTAAACACTGCTTTTGCACCAACCTTGGGAAGTATGTGTGTATAGGAATGACAGTCAAGGACAGTCAGGGCCAGGAGAAGGAAATGTGTTTGGAGTCTCACCAAAGATGCTGTCTTTAGGAAGATGGTCACCAGCTCCCTTAGAATATGTTGACCTGTGAGCATCCAACCCCAGAGCCTGGACTGCGCCAGTCAGCGCAGTTAATGAGATTCTGTCCCTGTGAGGAGAAGGTGAAGCGAGGCCCCAGAAGATGTGCTTGGCTTCATCATTCCTGCTCCACTTGCAGAAGGTAGAGCTTCTTTTGGTGCCCTGATGTTCTGACTCGGGGGCTTCGGGTATGGTAAATGTTTAACTGGGGTGGGGGAAATGTGCATGAGACTAATTGGAGGAGAGTAAAAGATAAGTATGTGGACTTTTTGCCCTGTCACTCAAGGAGAAGGAAAGTGACAGTGGAAGTCTCATCAGCGAATGGGTGAGTGTGCGCTGGTCTGAGGGAGAATGAGGTGTGACTGAGGGCGCTGTAATCACACGGCCACCTGTGAAACTTGAAATCTTGCTTGTGGTTTGGTCACACTACAGAGCCTTGGTCCTGGGTGGGAGGGAGCCGCGGAGCTGCTTTTGTGGTCTGGTTCCTTTGCTCTGCTCAGTGATGATGTCATGAAGGCTTCAGGGAATTGGTGAATTTCGGAGCCAGGGAGGGAGGCAAAGCCCCATGTGGTGCCTGATGCTGCCGTGGGTCCACTGCACAGAGGCTCCGTGTGGATTGTCCAGGCCCACAGCAACACATGGTATGTTTTATTTTTCCATAGCCAGAACGTGGAAAGTCCATTATGTAGGGCGAGTCTTCTTGTGTCCTGGTGCCAGAATTTGGTTTCTCGTGTACTTAAGTGGAAACCTCTCTCCTTTTGTAGTGACCAGCACTGTATGTGTATAAGTAGAAACTGTTCTCTAGCACAGTATATGTCTCTGAATGTTGTTTCTGTTTCATAAGAGCACAAAGTCCTGGGGGAGCTGTGACCCCAGAGTGTTGCTGCCATTTATATTTTAGGAACCCGCTCTGCATGTTAAAATTCATAAGCTGAAAAACTGGCACAAATCTGATTTCCCCTAGTGAGAGGGATGTCAGAAGAGACAGGATTCAATTGGGGTGTGAAGAGATGAACTGGGGCAGGGCAGAGTTTTAAGTCTTGCGGTTAGGTCTTTGTGAAAAACAAACACCAGTCATCAATCACCACATGAGGCACAGGAGAACTTTCCTTGGCTTTCTCTAGGGGCTGACTTTCTTCAAAGAGACTGGGTGATGAGAAGATGTAGTGATGGGTTTGTGGATTTGAAAAAACCCCTAGCCAACGACGCAGCGTATTTCTTGCACAAGTGGTGGGACTCCTTGCTTTAGGGAACACAGCTTCAGCCAGAGGAGCCTGCCTTGCTGGAGAACTGGCAGATCCAGGAGGGGCCGTGGTGGTGGTGGAGGTACAGGGCAGCCTGCCTTGGCTGCAGAGGGAGCACAGGGGATGCTGCAGCTGGGGACAGATAGGTGCTCCCAGTGGGGAGCCACCTCTGGAGAAATGCCGTTGCTGGTTGCTTCCTCTTTAAAGATGCCTAAATTTTTTTTTCTTTTTTTTCATTAAAAAATAATTGCCACCTGGGAGATAGCAGCTCAGTGGCATAGGTGCGTGCCTGGGAAGGTCCTGAGTTTGATCCCTTGTGCCCCTCCCCCACAAAATTGGCAATTTTTTAAAAAAATTAATGAATAAAAGATTATCCTTTTTCATATGGACCCACTCAGCTATCTTGGCCTTCCAATAACACATAGGACACAACAAGCTGAGGTTTTTAAAATCTTATACAGAGCAATTCTAAAACTTGCCAGATATGCCTAGAGCCCATGGTCTCTGTGGCAGTGAACATTTCACGTTACAGACCCCATTTATAGCACTATAAGGCATAAGCAGTTGAAAGTGCGTCCCAGGCCACAGAACAATAAACATTTACTTCGCTTAGAACTAGGTTCAAGTTTTGTGGCACTTGTGATCATTGGCAGAATGTTCTGGGTGAACTGCTTTTCCCTCGGTGTTTTGTTCTGTTTTTGTTTTTCAAGATTCATTTTTTCACCAGGTACTATACAGATGCAGAATGGCGCTCTGTACACCAGATGTCCACTTCTCAGAGGAGGTAGATCTTCAGTGATAGGCAACTCTGACGTGATCTGTGATCCAGTCCTGATCTGTGGCAAAGTGTAGCCATCCACAACAAGAAAGGAAAGAATGGGGTTTTGATTTGTTTTTTGCTTTGTTGTTGATGTTGTTGTTGTTTTAGGCAAGAAGTGTTTCCGGTAGGATGTGTGTTCTTTCTTTGCTTTCATATTTCCTTTCAAACAAATCTCTTGTAAATTTAGAAAACTGTGAAATGGGTTGCCAAAAACTGTCACCCTTTGTTAGATGCCTCAAACTCTGTAAATCCCCTCCTGCACCCGTCCCCATCTGTTCCCTCCTCCCTCCCCGGGAGACAGGAGCTCATCCAACGCTGTAATTACCATCCGCTTGCTATTAAAGAGCCTTCCAAATCCTGGTGGTATTTGCCTCTTGTTTACTTTCTCCACAAAGTTTGGTCCTGCAGGACACCTCCTGTGCTTGCAGATGCCAGCCAGGCCCAGCAGCAGCAGGTGTGCCGGAGACCTGGAAGGGGAGGAAGCCAGGAAGCTGCCACCTCCACCTGACACAGCTGGAAAGGTTAAGGATTTGTGTATTCTTAGGGTCACTGTTGTAGATACTCTGATGTGGCAGTTAGAGTTTAGTAATTTTTCACTCCTTTTTAGAACTAGTGCTTGAGTTTTGGTGTAAGAGAACTTATTTTTTTCCTAAGCCAGTTAGGAATTTTCTGTGGCACAATTACAAGTCTGTATCCTGTGGCCACCCTGTGATGACCCGGCTCTATTGCCCTATTCCTTTCTTCCCAGCTGATGGAACTTACTACACAGTGGCATTTAAATATTCTGAAGGTTGGTGGTAAGTTCCACTGTTCGACTAAGAGCGTGTTGGTTTTCTCAAGTAAATGGGTCCCTATGGATTGTGAAATTAAATATGAGAGCAACTTCTTAGACACGATAAAGGCTTTTGTGGGTGTGTTTTTAAATAATTTGGGACTTTCTTTGTTCAGTGTGGCTGACACCCATAATTTTAACCAAGCTTCAGGCTGGTGTACTCATTCCAGACTTTTGGCCCAGCCCTGATTGTAGCAGGGGGCTGCAGACAAAGCCTGCTTGTGGCAGGCGTCCTCTATTCCTGTGACTTGATCCCTAACAGAGTCTGTAATGTAACTCCTATAATTGGAGGCATTAGGAATACCCACATGCCACACGGCACCTGAGTCACAGACCTCGGGAGTCAGAAGCAGCAGAATCCCTTGAGCTCAGAACTTCCAAGATTCACCAGAGCGACACAGTAAGGTTCTGCCTCAGCAAGCACACATTTCCCCTTTGCAGTTAATCATTCTTTTTTAAGTTTATTTTTTATTTTATTAAACTTCATTTATTTATTTATTTGTGTTCTAACCGGCTCAGCCTGCCTTGGGGGTGGGGCTGGCGCAGCATGTGGTGCCGGGAATCGAACCGCAGTGCTTGTGGCTGCCCAAGCCTGCCTAAGCAGGAACTTCAGACCACTGAGCCACCTCGCCCGCCCCAAGCAAGATTTAGTTTATTATTATTATTATTTATTTATTTTATTTATTTATTTTTTTTTTTCAGGACCAGGGATTGAACTCAGGCCCTTACACTTGCTAGGCAAGTGCTTATTCTACTGAGCTATTTCCCCGGCCCCTTTGCAGTTAATCATTCTGAAATCAGTTGGGAGGAGAAAAGGCTTAAGCCTGAGTTGGTCCCCATGGTCTGTGTGACCCTGGGCATGGCCACTCTGCCCCCACCCCAGCCTTTGCTGCCATGTACAAATGAGCATGAGGACTCCACCTGTATTCTCTTCAGCTGTGACAGTGGGGATGTATTTTGCCTGCACCTTGTAGACAGTGAAGTGGGCGAAGAGCACAATGCTAGCAAACACTTGTATTGGCAAGCTGTCCTCAAACTAGAACCTGAGAGGGCCGGCCAGACAGCTCAGTGGATTAAAGTGCCTGCTTAGGCAGACAGTGACCAGGTTCCATCCCCTGCCATGCAGTGCCGACTCTACCTCCGGGGCGTGCTGCGATGGCAGTTGAGACTGGGCATGGTGGTGTGCACCTGTAATCCCAGTGCTTGGGAGGCCAGAAACAGGAGGATCACTATGAATCTGATCTGTGCAGTGTGACCCTATAGACCCTGTACTAAATACAGGAAAAAAAAAAACCCTAGAACCTGAGATTCCTGTTAGAAAAGAAGATCCCAACCAGTAGTGTAGCTGAATAGTAGCCAAGATGCCAGTGGCCCTAAAGGGAGGTTTTGTGTGTGTTTTTGGTGGCTTTTGTTTTCTTGCCTTCCTATGCTACCCTATTTTTGTAGTATTGGGATAGAATACTGAACCCAGGGCTTTTGCCCTCAGCCTCATCCCTAGCCCTTTATTTTTTCTTTTGAGACATGGTTTTGCCCAGGGTGGTCTCAAACTTGTCGTCTGTACCACAGCCTCCCAGGGTGCTAGGTTATAGGTGTGTGGCACCACCTGCCTTCTCCCCACCTATTATCAGTAGTGAGGGCTGTAGAGCTTCATTGTTTAGGGATCTAACAAGCAGTCTAGTTCCTCAGGGAACTCAGGCCAAGTGGGAGTCTACACTGTCTCTGGCTCATTCCATACACATTGAGTGGGTGTAGCCCACGAGGGACACAACTGACCCCACTTCCCAGGACTCACACCTACCTTGGGGCTGGAGCAGATAGACTTGGTGTAGTCTGCAGGAGGCCTGGGCAAGACAAGTTTTGCCTGGTGCCCTGCTGAATTGGGTGAACAGAGACACTGCTTTCTCCAGTTGGCAGCCCTGCCCTTCTGGTAGTCTGGAAACTGGAGAACTGGATCCTGAAATAGCTGGCACTGTGCTTTTCCTCTTAGTCCCATTGCAGGCAGAAAGTCTCTGAAATACTTTACACCCATCTCAAACCCAGCTTTTTACCCTTTTTTGCGTTAGAAACAGTGGCATTTTACAAAAATCTGGGCAGGCAGTAATTAGGTAGCCAAAAAACAAGACAGGAATTTCCTATGAGGGAGTGTTTAAAGTAGCAAGATACTTTTTCCTCATTTATTTTCTAGGGAAATACTGCAACAACCATGGGATGTAAACAGTGAAGTGGAGTGGGTCCTATGGGATGCTTTTAATTGTAGGCCTCTAGAGGTCAGCACCACATAAAGAAAGGGCTCAGGCCTCTCCTCTGTGGTGCTTTTGTGAGAGGACTGTATATGGCTGTGGAGGAGGAGGGCTGGCCCAGCCGGAAGAGGAGAGGGAAATGTAGTGTGCTTTTCCTTATTCATAAACCCCTAACATTTGACTCTTGCACCCACCCCCTTATGCTTCTCACCATCTTTCTCTGTAGCTCCAACACCCACATATCACACAGGCAGCTGATTCACCAGTGAATGAAGTGTGGTGTTTAGCTCACTCTCCAAGAGTTGGGGAAATGCTACACATGAGAAGGGGTGCAGGGCTATTGTGCATTCTGCTTTCTTTTTTTTCTTTTGTCTTTTTGAGTCAGGGTGTCACTATGCAGTTCAAGCTGGCCTTGAGCTCACTTTTGTAGCCCAGGCTGGTCTTGAACTCACACTGATCCTCCTGCCTCAGCCTCCCAAGTGCTTGGATTACAGGCGTGTGCCCCCACACCCAGCCTGCATTCTGCTTTCTGCTTTCTGCTTCTTAGGCTTGCAGCCTTGCTCTGGCCTGTGACTCCCAGCAAGCTTCAGGGCACTTAGGTAGGACCAGTACCATGGTTTCTGCTTCAGCCCAAATACAGTTCCTTGAGGCCTGCATGGGTCAAAAGTAGGGTGGGGAAGGATTTGATCGTGAGGAGACCTGGGCAGAATTGAGATAGTGGTGCTCCTTGAAACCTCATAGGCACCCTGGGGGCTCCCATGCAGACAGTAGGTGAACACCATGCAGGGATGCCCACAGTCTTCCCATCCACCCACCTCCAAATCGCAGCCAGAGGCAGCTTTGGCAGTCCCCAGGGGCTCCCAGCATGGCCCTGGGCTTCTCTTTAGCCAAACAGGAAATAAGAAAGGGAAGCAAGAAGGTTTTTCTCTCATTCTCTTTCCCCTTTTGTTATTGTTCCTGTCTTCTGAGGAAGCTTCTCACACCATAGCCAAAAGGTCTTGAATGTTGCCTGTTGGGGAGTGGTAATGGGTGTTGGATGTTTGCACTAAGAAGTGGTATCAGTGAAGATCCCAGATCTCCAGGCACATTGGAATTTCAGGTCCCCAGAAAAACATCTTAATGCTTAGAGGCTTAACAACAATTTCACGAATGTCTTTAAATTTCAAAATGATGGTTTTTGGATCCTGCTGAGTAGGTACTATATATTCCGTACAAGTTTGAAACAGCCTGATTATTTTTTACCTATTTTGTCATTAAGTAAACAGTACAGAGGGAGTATCCAAGATGGGCTGGTAACATAGAAAAATGAACTAACAAACTATTTCATAGTCTTTGTTGAGCACCAGGCACTATATTAAGCTCCTTTAATTTTCCCAAAATCCTATAAGGTAGATAATATTAATATCTTCCTTTACAGATAGGATACTGAGGCAGAGAGAAACTAAATAGCTTTCACAAGCCCACACAGCCAGTACTGGCATTTGAGCCAGGCACCTTGGCTTCCTAGTACTGTTTTTTGTGGGTTTTTTGTTTTTGTTTTTTTTTTCTTTTTCTTGTGGAACCGGGGATTGAACTCAAGTCCTTGTGCTTGCCAGGCAAGTGCTTATTCTACTGAGCTATCTCCCCAGCCCCTCCTAGTAGCCTATTTGAGGCAGCGTCTCGCTATGCAGTTCAGGCTGGCCTTGAGCTCACTTTGGTAGCCCAGACTGGTCTCGAACTTGCACCAACCCTCCTGCCTCAGTCTCCCAAGTGCTGGGATTACAGGTGTGAGCCACCATGCCTGGCTCTCCTACTAGTTTTAACTGTGGTGGTCTCAGCAGCACAAATGTAGGAGTGGTCTCATTTCACGGGGAAGCTGGTTCCTTTCACCTGGTCTTACAGAAGCCCTACCTGTTAGCTTAATACAGCAAAAGCTGCATGGCTGCCCAACCACAGAGGGGAAGAAAGAACATCACATCCACTCTGCCCAGGTTGGCCACACTGGCTGGATTAGGATGTGCTTGTAAAGATTTGAAAGTAGCTGGCAACAGGTTTGTAAAATCAGAGGATTTGCAGGCATGGGCAGAGCTGAGGACAAAGCCCTCAGAGTCCTTCCGTGTGTCACACATGAAGTACGGGTCTGCCCCTCAAGTCTGTCTGCAGGGGGTACAGTTGGTGTCTGCCTCTAGGTGCATCCCTGGGGAGCTCTCTGTGGTTCTTTCACACTACACCAGTGTTCCCTCTGTCCTCTGTGCTCTCACCTTGCCTGACATGAAGCACTTGGGACAGGGATCCTCAAGATCCTCTGTGTGTTCCAACAAATATTTGGGAGAAATGGCACCTTCACTAAATATGGATGCCTTTTCTCACTGTTATCCCCTAAACAATACCGTAAACAACTGTTTATATAATATTTACATTTTATGAAGTGTAAGAAATGATTTAGTGTATATGGGACTAGGTACACAGGTTATATGCAAGTATTGTACCATTTTATATAAAGAGCTTGAGCATCTCAGGATTTTGGTGTCTTCAAGGAGTCCTGGAACTGACCCTTCATGGGTACCAAGGACAAATATTATTTGAAGTTCATCTAGTTTAATATGGGATATCATTAAATATTTTTCTAGACAACGGTGTTGCTTCAAAAACATCTCTTTTCTGTGTGTAAGTAGGCCTAAAGTTTCAAACTGTACTTGAAAGAAAATATTGTGTGAAACATGAGTTTTAACCCATGACACTGCCAGCTGGCTTGTGTGTGACACTGCCTGGCAGTGGTGGTGAGAGCCACGGACATTAACAGAAGAGGTCCTGAAGAGGTGCGGATAGGGATGAACGAAGCCATCTGTCACCTCTCAGTGTTTCTTTGTTTTGTGGGGGTTCCAGTTCCAGGGTCTGAGCCAGCCAGTGTAATTGGGCAGAAGTCTCTGGTGCTCACCTGGCCAGCTTTCTGGCAAAGAACAGCAGAAGGCTCGGTGCATTCTTTGTAGGTCTTGCCCAGAGTGCTCATGAAGACTTTGCACGTTCACTTTCTGCACATTGCACCCTCCCACCTCCCTCACCTCCTGGCAAATCCCTCATCCCCAGGTTAAAGCCAGTACACTGGCTGCACAGTGGGCTGTGTTTGGTAGTGCAGCAAAACCATCCTGATGAGTTTAGAATTCTCCTTCCCATAAAGACTGTGTTGCTGATGCTGATGAGCTCCTAAGTAGCTCCTGTAATTGGTTATAAAAAGTTGAGTGAGTGTTCTGGAAGTACACACCAGTGCGCTTACAGTGGTGGGAAGCTTCTCCATATACATTTCACAGGATTTTGCAGAAAGAGAATCTGTTATCTAGAAGCAAGCCAAAAGTGTCATCCAGCCTGGGACCACTGAACCCCCTAACCATCCAGGGTCTTGTCTTCTCAGAATTCTGGCCAACCCTTGGGTGACTACATCAAAGTCTCCCCTGAGGTACATCTCAAACCTGGCTCTGCCCCAGCTATTAAACCCTAGAATACAAACAAAACTGGCCCCATGCCCTTGAAAAACTCAGTTTGCATCTCTTCTTTTTTCTTTTCTTCACAGTACCAGAGATTGAACTCAGGACCTTGTGCTTACCAGGCAAGCACTTAACTCTACTGAGCTATCTTGCTGGCCCTGATAAACTCAGTTTGAAAGCTAGTGTTAGCAATTACAGATAGGATTTTGACAAAGGAAAACAGGTGCCCAGTGGGAGGCGTTGTTTCCCTCCCTGGACGGCAGTCCTGCTGCTGAGGAAGAACATGACCAGTGTGGCCTAGAGAAGAGCGGCTACTGGGAAGTGCTATGACCTTGGGCTATGGGCCCATCATCAGTAGCGTGACACTCTTGTGAATCCTGTGGAAATAGAGCCTTTCATCTGGTGCCACAGTGGTCTGCACTTTGAAGCAGTGATATCATCATGGAGGCAGAAACTAGAGAATTCATCTTCTGGGGTTCAGTGACTCATTGGGTTTTCCCCACCTGTGAGCACTGAGTGATGTCATCCATTTTCCCCAAACTACAGTGGCCCAGGGGAGGAGAAAATGAGAGTCACATCCGTAGTCACCAATTTGCACTTCCTGGGCTCTATCACTTACTCTGGGGATTCTCAGATTCCTTGCAAACATTTCAGGATGGTCCTCAGGGGCTGATGCATGTGTTTCACAGGCTTGCCCCCTGAGAACATGGCTCCCTCCTCTCTGGCTTTAACTCACAGCTGTCCCTGCTCATGCTGCAGAGTCCCCAGTGGCAGATGGGCTGCCCAGGGCTACAGATAACCATGAGTGGCATCCACTACAGCAGCCCGCTTGGCTCCCTGCAGCTACTAGTATTTGTTCTGGGTGGCTGGACCAGTCTTCCCTTACCAGTAACAAAGCCTCTGTACCAAGAAAGATGTGACAACTCTTTTTTCAGCTTTTATACATCATTTATTGCAGCCACTCACCAAGGAGCATGAGTTGAAGCAACTGGATATTGTGCTGAGTGACAAACTCACAATCACCTTTTCATCCAGCTGTGTCACGGGGCCTCTGAACTCAGTTTGTGAGCCTGATGTGTTCCCATAAGGTGAGCTCTGCCATGGATCCCACTTCCTCAGTTTTACCTCTTCTGCCAACATCTAGAAATGGCATAAACTAGATCTTGCCATCCTCTTGAAATAGGGTGACTAAGTGCTTTGGTGCTTTGGGTGTTGAAGACTGATTTTGCCCAGGACAAAGGAGAACTGAGGACCCAGATAATGCAAAGTTTCCCTTTCCATAAAGTGAATGCTTCAGTGTGGATGTGGTAGAACATGTACCTTTCCACACATAGGAAAGCTATTTTCTTGAGTTTATATCACAAAGTAACTTTGTGATTTTCTGAGTAACTAAAGCCTAGGCCACTGAACAAAACTGCAGACCACTAAGTCTCAAACTGTTAGGCTCTTAAGAACCACTTAGCTTGTAAATCATGCAGGTTCTTGGGGTCCGCCCTAGCGACCCAGGGACACAGGGTGCTGTGTGTTTACAAATGCCCCAGGCCATCTTGATGTGCATGCTCCACAGACCATACTGTGAGAAGCATGAGAGTTTAGCTGGCCTCCAGACTCATGTCATCATTCACTGTGTTGGGCAGCCAAGATTCATTTGAGAGTAGTGGGTGCCAGGTGCTAGGGAAAATGCCTTCCTGAATGTGATGCATTGTACTCCAGAAGAAGAGAGTATTTATAAGATGCCGCAGCTCCTCCATGGATGCCCAAGACTTGGAGGACAAGAAAGCACCCTGCAAGCTCAGTGACAGGGCCAGGAGCAGAAGCTAGTACTTCCTGATTCCAAAGCCTGGTTTCTTATCAAGGGTAATGTTTTTATGGCATATGATACAACAGTGAACAAAGGCCAAGCTATATGGCAAGGGTGCTTTATTGCAGCGGAAAACTACAGTACCACCCTCAGTATATTTATTGGCCCCACCAGGAAAAAAAGAGAAGCACTACAAGGGGATCAACCAGTGTAAGATTGAATTAGGGGATCCTGGACTTCCCTGCACTCCCTTTGGTCAGTGAAAGATCAGCATGAGAGGGCAGAGCAGATTTCATTATCTAAATGTGTCGTGATGTATTCATTTCTTTGTCTTCTTGGTTATTGCCTGTCTGTCCAGTGAGTCATAAGCTGCATGAGAGCAAATATTGTGTTCTGTTCTCCAGTTACCCCCAGCACTTAGCATAGAACTGACTTAAGAAACCATGAAATGAATGAACAGTATATGGGGCAAAGAAAGGCAATGCTACTTTTCCTCCCTAGTAATGTGGGGAGCCTGCTTTGCTCATGCATTTGTATTGAGTGGGAAGATCTGGAAGTCAGATGAGCCGTGTCACATGCTCCTCGCCTTTTTCTTCCTGGCTCTGAGGGTCGATGGTCCATCTCAGAGACCCCCCAGCACACACAGGAATAGGAACAGTAGCAGGAGATGCAGCTCTCCAGGTGGGAAAGTCAGGAGGCAGAGGGAAGGTGAGAACACATGTGTGGCCCCTCTTGCTTACTTCAGTTTCTGAGGCAGACGCTGTCCACTGTCTTGCCAGCTGGAGCCGCTGACCATGGCTGCTGGCCTGTACACTCTCCTGGCAGACTCATGGCCCCATGCCATGTGGGTGGCCTGAAACAGAAAAATTCGTCTGCCCCATCCAGGCAGCAGTGAAATGAAGTTACTCACATGCTACACCTTTATCCTCTCTCTCAGTCACCTGTCCTCAGAAGCTCAGGGACCCCGAAGTCACAAGGCCTCTTTCCCAAACCCCCTCTTCACAGGAACCTTCCAGGATCCTCAGTCCTTGCCATGGGGCCACACGATGTTGTGATCAAGGGCTGAGGCAGGGTCCTGCAGACCTCCAAGGGCCAGCCTCCAGCACAGGCCTCCTGTCTGGTAGAAGCTGGAGGTACAGGTGATTCTGGAGACTACAGAAGGGAAACTGTCTCTTGTACCCCTGTACCTCCCCTTCCACATAATTAATCCTAATTGGTTCCTTCCTCCTACTCTGGCTTCAGTCCTCTCCAGTACTGCTTGGAGACACTGTGTGTCCCATTGCTAGTGGCAGCACTGCATCTTCCTTTCCTAGTGACTGTGTGGGCAGGCCTTATTCACCAATAGGCTCACTCAAAAGCATAGACCTGGCCATTCAGACTGCATAGAAACTAGAGTGGTGCTTCCCTGGTGTTGCCAAAGATGGGCATAGGAGTGTGGATTTGAGAGAGCAGTATCAGAGCATGTCACTTTTTTCTGTGATGGCATAACTGGATTCTTACTGCAACCAGGGTCTGGCTGATGCATCATCTTTCTGCAATCTGCATTGACCTCAGGGAGCATTGCAATATGTTTGTGAAAACAGAACTGGAGCCATTACCCCTGATGAGCCACTGAGCCACTAAGTATGGAATGATAGAGAAGCAAATTCATTTTCTGCCCAGTCAATAAAATCCTCAATCTCCATGGGTTCCCTGTGATACTGCAGCTGCAGGTCCTGGTCCATGATGGTCAAGCACCATGGGATTTGAACAGCCCTCTTCCTGAATGGTCTTTCCCTGTCATGACCACCACTGGTTCTAGGCAGTGGTGCTGATGCTGTTGGAGCTGCTAGCCCAGCGGGAGCCTGCGGTGACTCCTGTTTCTAGGGAAGGCGTTCCTCATGCACACACAGCATGCTCAGCTTACTGAGCCGTCAGCACAGTCCCTGCAGACAGCAGAGGGTGGGACTGTGAATCTGCTCTGGCACAGAAGGGCATTGTTCTGTCACAAACAATGGGAGGGCGACCCTGGCATGATGTCAGATGAGTTGACAGCAGCAGCTGCCTGCTCGGTCCCACTCCGTGTTTACAGTTGAATGCTGCCAAATCCAGTGAACAGTCTGAAGTCTTGGGTTTAGAATTTGGAAAGTGAATTGCACCAAAAGGCAGGGGCTACCTAGCTCCAGCTGGCTCAAGAAGGGCGTAGCCACAAGCCATAAGTTATTATTTAGTTCCATCTGCTCGTGTCTTTAGGGGTAACATAATTGCAGGAGAATGGACAGGCAGAGCCACATAGAACTACAGTCTTGGCCAGGTGGCTTTTCTTAGAAGACCCAGACTGAGTTCCTTGCACTTCTGGAAGCCAAGCTGTTGGCATCAGACCTCATGAGGAAGCTGCAGTGTACAACTGGGCACATTCAGGTAGAAGCAGGAAGGGCTCTACCTCAGTGGGACAGTGATGCTAGTTTGCTTGTGCAGTGAAGGACTATGGTTGATTGGTTAATCATTCATTAATCAACTCTAACCATGCCTGAGAAGGAGGAACAACCCACCACACAGCTGGATGTGCACTTTGGAAAAGCATAGAGCCAAGCTCAAAACCCTGCTCAGCCACTTCCCAGTTGTGGGACTCCATGCCAGTTGATTTCTCCAGATTTTCCACTAGTAATTTGGGATAAAAAAAAAAAAAGCAGAAAAATCAACCCTGAATACAGAACAGCAGTTCATAGAACAGAAAGTACTAATGGCCAATAAATATATGAAAGTGCATTCAAGCTCTCCAGCCATTGAGGAACTGCAAGTTAAAATAACTCTGTGTTCTTGGGGAAATTGGAAAAGACTGATAATATCCAACTGTGGCCAAAAAGGCACCACCAAGTGCTGCTGCTGGGAATGGAAACTGGTTCAACCACACTGACCACTTAGCCTGTGAAAACCTTATAAAGCCCTTCAATGTCACAGTCCCACATCAAAGACTATCTTGAAGAAATAGTTGGTATTATGGATATAAATGGTTTTGTAAGATTGCTTGTAATATTTAAGAAGAAAAGAAGGAAGATAAAAAGTGGAAGAAAGAGGGCAGGAAGGCAAACTGACTACCAGCTCATCAATGGCGAGACAGTGGACAAGCCACAGATGTGAGCGCAGGCAGAGCTATAGATAGGTAGTAATGCAGAAATAGTAATAATGGGCCTAGTTACCTGAAGAGAAGCAGTCAGGGACAATACCTGCAGGACAATAGCTTGTATACTCAAATACATGGCTGTTCTGTGTGGGTAAGGGAAGGGCACAGGGCAAGGAGGCTGCAGGTTCATCCAGCTGTGCACAGCACTTACCTCTTGGGAGGGCTATGAGTAGCAGGAGGGGCAAGCGAGACTGCTTTTCACTCTGTTGACTCTACATCTTTAAGTCTGTGGTTTTGCCTGTTTCACTGTATGCGTTCTAAGGTAATGTCATCCAGTTCTTTACAAAGCTGTCTCAGCTGCCAGGCAGTAGTGGCCCTGGCTTGTAATCTCTGTATGCTGAAAGGCTGAGGCAAGAGGATATCAGTTCCAACCCTGCTGAGGAACTTAGTGACTTAGCAAGGCCCTGTCTCTCAACAAAACAAAACACACAGTAATGGGCTGGGAATGTAGTTCTGTTCCATTGATTCCCAGTAAAACACAGAGTTGTCTGATCAAGATGGAAATGAAGAAATACCCATTCAGATCTGAGCATGCTGCAGTTCCAGTGCCCAAAAGATGATAAAGAGCAGCAACTGAGTAAGAGATGCCAAGCAGGATCAAGCTGTCTGCCGCTCAGACAAGAGGTCTGGGTTGGAAAATCACAGCCCAAGACAGGGCTCCCGGCACTCGTGGGCAGTGGGGAGAGCAGTTCCCACTCATAAGCCAGGAAGGGAACCTTGGAGCCAACTGTGATGCACACTTAAGCTCTCGCTCCCAAAGGCCTTAATAAGAATGAATCGGACTGTCTAAACAAGTGGAATGTCATCACTTCCACCCACAGGCACCAGTGTCATCTTCTGAAAGGCCCCCCACACCTTAGTCTTGGCCCTACTCCCCGCTGTGCCTTTGAATCCACAGCTCGTGGTGTCTGAGCCCTTCGGTATTCTCTGTAGTTCCCTGTTTGCCCCTCTTGGCATCTGGGTTGCAGACCCCCTTTGCAGCCAGCTGCATGCTGCAGACACCCACCCCCCACTCTGCTTAAGCTTCGATTCACACCTCACCCTGCTCAGCTCTCACCCAGAGCCCCAACCCTTCCTCAGTCAGAAGGCTTACACATTTGTGTAGTCACTGCACAGACTCTCACTTAATTGCCAAAAGGCACATATATTGTTATCACCTTCTAGGAATCTAGGAAAATGGAGGGGTAAGGTGGGAAGTGTCTCCCACTCTGTTGTGCTATGACAGACAGCCATGCACTCGTAGGTTTACAGCAACAACACATTTATGTCCCACAGCTTCTGTGCACCAGGCATCTGCATGTCTCAGCTGGGTTCTCTGCATCAGGGTCCCTCCTGGGGCTGTGGCCAGGGGATCATCCAGGCTGGAGTCTCATCTGAAAGCACAGTGAAGCACAGATCTGATTCCAGGTACTCAATGTCGACAGAGTTCAGCTCCCTTAGAACAGAACAGAACAAAACCAAACAAACAAACCAACAAAACAAAACAAAACTAGAGATTGAATCCAGGGCCTTTGCACTGAGCTACATCCCTAGGCCTTTTTTAAAAAAGAGTTAAAAACAAAACAAACAAACAAAAAAAACAACAGTGTCTCACTAAATAGCTAAATGGCCCAGGCTGGGCTCACACTTGCAGTCCTCCTGCCTTAGCGTCCCAGAGTGCTGGGATTTGATTCCTTCTGAGCTCTCAGCCTGGATTTTCTGCTGGCCAAGTTTTACACCTTGTGTACCTATGCACCCTTTCTGCTACCCCACCAGTGCCTGTGAGCAGAGAAGACTGCAGGGAAACCGACTGAGACAGGGGCTGCCATTACTCCTCCACTGATCTTAGAAGCAGCCCCCAGTACCTTGCTTTCTGTTCTTGGTGATTAGAAGCAAGCTTCCAGGCCTGAGTAAGAGGGAACAGATGGCCCCAGGGTCTTTTCACAGCCACTGGACACAGGCAGGAGCATCTGGGGCTTAACCAGGTCTCTCCACCCTCAATGCTCAGTTCTTCCTTAGCAAGACAAAACTTGCCAAGGCCTGAAGAAAAAGCTAACCAGGATATTATGTTCCTTGTACGACTCCATCTATTAAAAATTCTTAGCCAGAAATGTTGAGTAGTCTAGATTTAAGAATCAAAAAACGGGACTTTCAAATTAGCATGGCTTTCTTACCTAAAGCCCAGTAACAGAAGCGCTGCCAGGTGTCCTGTTTATAAAGACAGCAGATGACTATGACCGTCACCTTTCACACTAGTCTTAATTCCTAGATGGTAGCAGGTCGTCTCCACCCAGCCATTAGGTACACGTATTGCTGCTACTCAGGGGAAGGAGCTGGTCAGAAAAACAAGAGAACCAGCCTGCCTCACTGCAGCCATCTGTGTGAGACCCTCTTCCAAGCCACTTGGGTGAGCACAGCCTAGTCCCCAACCTACAGAATGTTATTTTGCAGGGAGAGCTGGGAGAAGTGGTAAATGTCAGCTCCTCTCCTCCCACCCCTCTCGACCATCACTTCCTGAAGACCTCTGCCAGGGATAATTTCCAGCGCAGTGGCTTCTGGGTAGGGATCAGGCTCCTCTGCATCGCTCTGTTTCCGCGTCTATTTCCCAGGCTGCCCCTGAGGGGCGCTGTCTGTCTGCTGCCCCCACTCCTCAGAAGGGTCACTCTAGTGTTCTGTACTTCCATACATCTCAGCTAGTACCTGCTTCTCTTGCTGGACTCTGGGTGAGTTATATTAATTTTCACTAGAAGCCAGACATTCTTCTAGGCACTGAAAAAAAAAATTACACGTAGAGTGTAGAGTCCAAGAACATAGCTATAAAGTCAGTTAAGTCCTACCCTTTCATAACTGTGGCCTTACTTTGGCCAGTTGCTTTAACCTTCTGAACCTGTTTCTTCTGTAATTTGGAGATCCTTATTCCTATCTCCTGGGACAGTTGTGAGGACAAGGTGATAGAATTCACAGGCAGTACTTAGCAGGGTGCTTAGCACATATAAATACTTAACACTTCTGTGCAGCCAGTGAGGACAGACCATTCATTTCCTGCCCGTGCCACCCCCCCACACCAGTAGTTCTAGAGGCTAGAACTACATGTCTCGGTCTTGGGTGTCATTTACTGTTAAACCTATAACATTTGCCACCAGTCCTTTCAGGTAGTGAGTGCTTACTAAATATTTGTCAAATGAGTTCATAAACAAATAAATAATACTATAAAGACAAAAATATTTACATGGTGCAACTTTCCCAGGAGCTCAAATATCTCTCAGTGTTACCTAGTTCCGTTTCAAAGTCCATCTTAGATGATAAGTAACAAGTTTGACAATTAGTTAGGCATTTGGCTAAGGCTAAAGGGCTACATTCAACCTAAGACTGCACAACAAATCTGATGTGTGGGTTGGCATCTTTTGTGAAGTGGTCACTCAGAGTCTTGGATTCTTGGCTCATTATTCCTACATGCCAAGTATCTTGAGATCATCTTTTCAGCTGGACTGGTTTCACAAATAGGGAAAAGTCCCTCTGATTTCCAGAACTCAGGAGCTTTCTAATTTCTTGTCATCATGAGTCATTTATGTGCTGAACAAATGACAATGTGAAACCCAGATGCCTACTGCTTGCCAGTCCATTAATAGGGACAGTTGTCCCTCTGGAATCTACCCAGCGCTGGTGCATTGTGGTGGTGCTTACCCAGCGTGACCAGCAGCCATACCTAGGGAATGAGAACTACCTATGTGACCTTGGATAGCATCGCTTGATTTCTTTGCACTTTCATATTCTCCTCTGAAAAGCAGGGAAAATGGCACCTTGTAAGGACTTAATGATAAGAGATGTGGCAAAAGATCCTGTGCCCAGAACACTCTTTAAAGAATGCTTATGGAGTCTGCATCTAATGCAGACTTTACATGGTGCCAGCCCAGAGAAAATAGTCTGGTTCTCTATGTCTGGCCCATCATCTCCCAAATCCCCGTTGGTACTTTGAGTGACAGTGATTTTCAAGATTTACCTCAGAGCAGACATTTTTTGTCAAGCAAAGTTAACATAGAATGGAATCAGAGCATATGAAACCAGGAGTCCTAAACTCACGTGTCCAAGGGAGACAGCCTAGATCTTTCTCTGAGATCTGCCCCTCAACATTTGGCAATGGCTTCTTATATATCTCCCTGAGCCCCAAAGCTTCCCAGAACTTGGTTGGAAAACAATTATGCTATAATAGTATTGTAGAAGCTCCCTGTCAAAGTAACAATAATATCAATACATCATCATTATGAAAAATCTATTATCATTATTTCAGCTGGCATTTTATGCAGTGATTCTCAAATTATCTTATATCGGAATCACCTGGAAACCTTGTTAAATACAGATTGTTCTGATCCTGTCCCCAGTTTCTGATTCAGCAGTCTGGGCAGGACCAAGACTTAGTACTCTGACACATTATTAGCCATGCCCATGCTGGAGTGCAGGAACTCACCTGAGAGTTGCGGGATTACCATGGGACTCTGTGGGCTAGATGCTGGGCTACACACTCCACTTAAGTGATTCTACTTAATGCTTTCAACTGCACTATGACGTAGGTATTATGCTGGTCACATCATATATTTAGGGCTGGGGAGATAGCTCAGTGGCATAAGTGCCTGCCTGGAAAGCACTAAGTCCTGAGTTCAAGCTCTAGTTTTTAAAAAAATGCTGTCCTACAGTTGCATCTTTATTCAGATCCCATGTTTAGAGATGAGGATGCTAACAGAGGCTGAGTAACCTGCTGAAGCTCCTCCAGCTGTTAATGGAAGTTTCCCATCTAGGTCTGACTGTAATCTACTCACTGTTAACCCTGCTGCTAAAATGTTACAGTGAAATATACAGTAATGGGTGCATATGCTAATTTTCTTCCATTAAGCTGGTAAAAATAAGTAAATGAATAGAACTAGCTCTTAGCACCAGTGTTCTGATTGATTTTTTAATTGTTTTGGTCTTTTGCTTTTTTTTTTTTTTTTTTTTTAATGTATGTATTTGGAGGGCCGGCTGGATAGCTCGGTGGATTAAAGTGCCTGCTTAGGCAGATGTAGGGACCAGGGTTTGATCCCCAGCGTGCTGTGCAGTGCCAGCCAGGCCCCCAGGGCATGCTGAGACAGCAAATGAGACTGGGCATAGTGGCACATGGCTATAATCCCAGCACTTGGGAGGCTGAAAACAGTAGTGAGACCCTGTAGACCCTGTAGTAAAGACATACATACATTCATGTATTTGGTGCAGGGTCTCACTATACAGTTCAGACACATAGTGAACCTCCTGTTTCAGCCTCCCCAGCACTGGGATTGCAGGCAAGTGCCACCACACCTGGTTTCGGTGGCCAGCTCAGCAAGCCTGGGGCAGGGCTGGCATGGCATGCAGTGCCAGGGATCAAACCCAGGTCTTTGCACTTGCCAGGCAGTCACTTAGACAGCTGAGCTATCTCCCCTGCCCCAGTCTTTTGCTTTTTTGAAACAGAATCTCACTCTGTAGTCTTGGCTGGCCTTGAATTCACTATGTATTCCAGGCTGGCCTTGAACGCTGATGCTCTAGCCTCAGCCTCCCAAGTGCTGGACTACCAGCATGCACCACTGTGCCAAACTATATTTTGAGAGAGTTGAATGCTGAAGAACAGAAAAACAAATAGCATCGGGGTGAGGTGTCTGTCACAGGACACCCTGAAGATATTTCACCTGGAGAGGCAGTGCTTATGATCAAGGATAGAAAAGATGATCAAGAAGATAAATTTTGCTGGGTACAGTGGCATACTCCTGTAATCCCAGAACTCTGGGAGCCTGAGGCAGGAGGATCACAAATTCAAGCCCAGCCCAGGCAGTGTAACAACTTAGTGAGACCTTGTCTCAAAATAAAAAATTAAAAAGGGGCTGTGTATGTAACTCAGTGCAAATGCCCAATGTTGATTCTCCCATATCACTAAAATAAATAAAACAAAATGAACAAATTTCACTTGATTCACTTATTACTTTACTAATTTACAAAATAAAATTGAATGCTTCTCTAAGCTGAGTGCATTTGATGCTAGAGCTACAGCAACACTCAAAATAAACATGATTCTTGCCACTTAAAGCTCACAGTATACTCAAGGTTATTAAATAGCAATATTAAAAATATTAAATAATGTATCTACATCACGAACTTGTGCACTTCTGCTTTGTCTACCTGACTCTCCTCTACCCCTGACATTTTGGTTCTGATACTTCTGAGTCTTCTTATCTTATATTTCTCACTCTGACCTTTGACTTGATTAACTCCCATTTTGATTCATTCAGTTCAACCCAATTCTGATGTTGTAATATTAAAATCCTGCTTTATCGATAAAGGAGTTTTTCTTTCATTTTGGTACTAGGAATGGAGCTCAGGACCTCACACTTGCAGGACTGCACTGTGCCACTAAGCTGTATCCCCAGCCCCAGGGTTTTCGTTTTTGCCTGTGGATAGGATTTGGCTTATGTTTGGCAATTCGTAACTTGCATATATGACTAATAGGTCAAGGTCTTTAATTGGCCTGTTCTTGTCGTCTTACTCATTACTGCAAATTACCTGATGTGTCTGATTTGCCAGATGGGCGCTTAATGAACGGTCTAATGCCTGGATCTGGAACCGTGGTCCTGGAGGGAGGGAGGCCTGGCAGCTCTCTGTTCTGCCATCCAGAACCTTCACTTTGAGGAGGTTTAAAGAGACAGAATCAAATCCTGCAGACCATAGGGTCCTATTTGAGTCTAAAGAAAGCTTTCCTGAATCCTCTCTAGCAGCCCTTCTTCTGTGAGAACTTACTGCAGGGAAATCCCCCTCTGCCTGTGGCAACAAACCTATACTTGCTTTTAGAAAATATAATAAAAAGTCTTGACAAATAAAAAAGTCAAGTTTCAAAGAGCTGTGTGAAGGAAAGAAGAATGGAAAAGGGAAGAATATGGCTATAGCAAAATATCCGTGGCTGTAAGGAAACATGGAGTTTGTATGAGGTAAAGAAAAGGGAGAGCCTGATGTATTTCCCCAATATAATCTGTGGATTTGTTTATATTTAAAACAAAGCTAACTTTAGACTTCGCAAGCCCAACATTGAGGCCAACATATGGATTGTTTGCTTGAAACAAGTGGCAGCGTCCACTCTTCCCCAGAGTTGGCCCAGGGAACATTTTTGAAACACAGACCGTCATGATCATTGGCACATGGGCATTTGAAATGAAGTGAGCGCTTTCAAAAAGAAAACAAAAAAGAAAAGAGAATGATAATAATAAGCCTACACATTCAGCTTTTTTGGTGAATGTCAAATTTTACTCATCAGTTCTAACAGAGCCATCAGTGATTACTCATATTGGGCTGTTTCCAGTGGGAAAACCTCCAGTTTGTGAAGTCTCTGCAGTGTGTTAGGAAGGATACAGCTTCCATCTGGCACAAAACTGGACTGGACTGAGTTGCCCCCACCAAGGCACTTCGTGCTGCCGGTTCACACCCTGCTCTTTTCCCCTCTTGGCAGGCCCCACGGCATCGCACTCAGCTTGGGCCTTACCCGCAGGCGGCCATGCCAGGCCCACATCAGAGTGGATGATGGAGGAGTTGGTACAGCAGAGTGTTTCAGGAGCTTCGGATCTGGAGCTGGAGAGGCCTCAGTTCAAATTTCAAGTCTCCTTCTTACTGTGTGACTATGGCCTCCAGTTATAGCTGGATCTTAATAATAACATGGGATTATTAATATTATTTTGTGGTGCTAAGGGTAGAAACCAAGGCCTCATGCATATTAGGCAAACCCTCACCCACTGTTCTGTGCTCCAGCCTAGCACAAACTTATTCAAGGAGATAATGTACATGGAGGACTCAGCTCAGGGATCGGCACGTGGTGCCCTCAGCAAAGAGGCCCCGTTGGTGCTGACAGCCTTGTTCTCAGCCTCAGTGTTCATATGGGTGTCTTAAAAGAAGAGTTCTCAAATAAGTTTGTGACAGATTATGAAATTTGTCAAAATTAGTTTAGAAATCCAATGTATAGTGTGACCCAAGGGAACATTCTGCAGTAAGAAAAATGTCCCTGTCTATGCTGCGCTACATAGTAGTCACTTGCTACAGGTTGTTTCTGAATGCTTCACATTTGGCTAGAAGAAGTGACTTTTAAATTTTAATTAATTTAAACTTAACTAGCTATTTATGTGCGACCTGGGGCTAGCGTGTTGAGCAGCACAGCTCTAAGGTACTAAATTTGCCAAATCTGTATGAAAGAAAGTGTGATGGAATAGTTAAATGGAAACACAAAGAAGCATGGGGTTTGTAGGATCAACCGAGTCGGAAGAAGAAATCACATCACTAGTGAGCCGTGGATGTGATTCCTGCTATATTCTTTAGGATAAAAAGCAACAAATTAGAAAACATCATAAGCTTTAAGCTTTAGAAGTCACAAAGGCCAGTTTTAAGAGCTGTTGACAAATTATAATTCCATTGACACAAAAGGGGCTGAGCTTTGAGTTGAAATTTTAGTAGGAAAAGTTGTGCTCTTTGGTGAACAGCCATGCAAGTCTGGCCACTGAACCCTGCTCATGGGTGAGACAGTTTCCTGAATGTCCTCGTCAAAATACGGGTGCAAGCTGTGGGGGTGAGACCCATCTGCAAGCAGTGGTAATAGGGGGAACTGTGTCTGTGGCTCACTGCTGAGTTGGCAGTGAGTTCCCTCATTGGCAGCCTGGTGAAGAAGCCCATACGGGGAGAAATGAATAAGGTTGGCATGAGTTTTATTTTATTGGCACAACCAAGATGTAGGTATCCTTATAAATGGCATTTTTCAGTAGTAACTGAAATGTGCCACATGCATTGTGACAGATCCTCTAGTATCTAGGCTAAGTTTAAATGGAATTAAAATAAAGGGGATCAAGAGTCCAAGTGAAAAAAAATAATGCTTCAAAAGCACTGGTTGTATAGAACACCGTATTTCCCGTAGAAATTCCACATGGTTGGAGTAACAGTGGCTTTGCCCTGGGATTGATGGTCCCTATTTGAGGCTTGGTTCTGCTGGCCTCTGGTAAGTAGCCCTTCTCTAACTTCTCACACCCGCTGTGCTCCGTGTCCACACATGTAAGAACAGAATGGATCCCAGCTCCCTCCTTCTGTTTTTCTATGAGTTCGTGCAGAACTACAAAGCACTTTGCAGATGAACAGTATTCATTATCACAATCATTGTCCTTTTGGCTTTCTGAGCCATCCTCGGAGGGGCCAGGCACAGCAAGTGCACCGTGTTGTGGGGGAGGACACTGATGCTGCAGAGTCTCCTCGTGGACTGTGAATGCTGGGGTGGAATTTAGCTGATGAGCACAGATGCTTTGTATGTCCTTTCGATCGCTTGCTGCAGAAACCCTTCACATCAAGGGACTGTAGAGTGACACAGCCTGTCTGCCCTTAGATGCCTGTAGGAGGCCCCTGCTGAGGCTTAAGTATCAGTTACAACAAGCAAGGGCCAACTGGATGGAATTGAGACTGTGTCAGTAAATAAAGTTTTATCACAACACAGGTGCCCGCATTCACCTCTGAACTGGCCTTGGAGGCTTTTGTGCTTCAGTGGTAGAGCTGAGGAGTTGCAGCAGACCATATGACTGGCTGAGGAGCTGAAGATGGCTTCTCTGGCTCTCAGAACAGGTCTACTGCCTCCTCCTCCTTCAGACACACACACACACACACACACACACACACACACACTCAACATGGTTGAGCTATTTCTCAGAACTGCTCTGAAGAGTGTAAGCCATACACCCAAGCTGTTGCCACTGTGACCAGCAACCTGGAGCCCTTGGGCCCTAGATCTCCACATCTCCCTTGAGCCCTAGAAACAAATGGACACAGGAAAGATAGGACCAGAGCTTCTGCCATTTCTCACCTGGGCTGAAAGGGTTTAGGGAGAGAATAAGAAGGATTTGAATGGCATAATTACTTAGAAAACAGAAATGAGAAATCAGTGGGTCTGTCAATGCCTTCCTCTTAAACAGCAGAAATGTATATATCTTTTCTTTTTGTACTTGGGGATCCAATCCAGGGGAACTCTATCACTGAGCTATACCCCAGTATTTTAATTTTTTTTTTTTGAGATAGAGTCTTGTTAAATTCCCCAGACTGACCTTGAACTTGCAATCCTCTTGTCTCTTCCTTCCAAGTAGCTGAGATTAAAAGTGTAGACCGATGTGCCCAGCAGAATGTAGACCCTTGCTTAACAAAGTGTCACGTCCTAGTCTTCTGGGTCTAGGAGTACTCACAGATTGGCATGGTATTTACACGGATATAAGTGACAACTGAGGAAACATGGACAATATTAAATAATTCATATTACTTAAGAGAATGTTATAAAGGTTTTGATATAGCATTGATACAGTTCTTACACTGATCAGTTCTTACACTGATGGGCACTGAACTTTGGAATCTTAATTTTTAAAATGATTTCACTTAGATAATTTTCATTTAAACATTCTACAGACGTGTTATAATTTCTATTTTACCTCTTAATTTTAAAGATAAACTTCCGATTTTTAGAAGAAAATGCATATTCAAAAATATGAAGTTTTTATTTTTCTCATTTATTTTAGTTTATTTGTTGAAAATATACTTAAATTTTACAGGCTTTGAACACTGTTGTGTCTGTTTTCATAGTCCTTTGAACATTACTGTCAATGAAATAAAATCCTGGTTTCTCATTTACGATAGCAATCATGTTTTTTTTGTTGTTGTTGCTTTGGCGATAACACATTTTTTTTCATTTAGTTAACAGATGGGAAAGTGACTGAATAGAATCATTAATATGGCTGTTTGTCCTACACCCCCAGCCTCCCGACAGCACCCCCCAGCTCAAATGACATTGATTCTATTCTACCCCACTCTCCCTGGGAATCTGATCTTCAGAAAACAAAGGAAGGGAGGAGGGTCCTCTTCCCTGTGTTGGTGCCCTTATCTCAGCTTCTTTCGCTTTCCAGGTAGGGCTGGGTCTCTGTTCCTAGGAGTCGGCTTCCCAGGAGGCTCTGTGGCTGCTGGACACAAATTCTTGAAGCCCCAGCTGAGGATGAGGGAGGGCTTCTGGGCTGGGCTGGGCACAAGGCAGTCTTTGTCCCTTTGTCCCTTTGTCCCACAGACAGCCACTTACCCTAAGTATAGCTATGCAGGGAACCCACTGCTTTTGTAGGGGAGAGGAGCATCTTGCAGACCTATCCTGGAAACAGGCAGGAGGCTTTCTCAATTATCCGAGTGACTTCCCTGCCAGGGCCAGGGCTCAGCTGGCACAGAGGCCTCCCATGCCCAAAGGAAATGGCGTATTCATTATTGGGTCATTTGTAGACTTGGAAAATACAGGCTGCATGCCCACTATGTGCCTGGCACAGTGCCAGTGTGAAGACACATTCGTGGACATTGTAGTGTGTTTTTCTGACATAACATGAGAAATATACTTGGAGTTGAATGCAGTGGAACACCCTGGAGTCCCAGCTACTCTAGGGGCTGAGGTAGAATGACCTCAAGTTTGAGACCCATCTGGGTAACTTGTCAAGACTTTGTCTCAAAAAAATAAAAATAAAAAGATGAAACAAACACAAGCAGAACCCTAACCTCAGATGGCCTGTTACAGTTCCACGAAGCCCCTGTGGATGGTTCCTCTTCAGATGCTGCTAAAACACATTTATTCTCTTGTTTAGCCAATGTGTACTGGGGATGTAGTTCAGTGGTCCCAGAGTTTAACCCTTAGTACAAAATAAAATGTAGAAAGGAAGAAGAGGAAGGAACAAAAGAACAAAGGAGGGAAGAAGGAAAGGAAAAGAACGAGGCAAAGGAAAGAAAATCTGTTTTTTGTCCTTGCTTCTTGGAACTGAGCTCCTCAAATCCTTGGAATTTCCTGACAGGAGTGATTTTTGTTATTAATAAGAAACTTCTTTGGGTTCTACTCAAGTTTATGCTAATAAAGTGATTCCAGGTGAGGTCTCCAGGTATACTCCAGAGAGGATGGCCTCTTAACCCCATCTCCAAACTCATGGAGAATGTAAATAGTAGGAACTGAAGAACAAACTCTAAACTCCTCAGGAAGTTTGGGGAGTTTCTGGGGTGGTAACTCTGCATCTATATGTTGTCAAGAGGGTGACAATGGAGCTCCTGCACTTGAGACCCTTCTAGTGTGCTTATATATGGACCTTTTCATCTACCTACCCATGTGCGTCCTTTGTAATAAACCAGCTGCTGTAGTTTTTCTGAGCCATTCTAGCAGATTAGGTGGTGGTACAGCTGGAATCCCTGGCTTAGAGCTCTTCCACCAGAAGGAGGGATGTCCTGGCCTGGAGAAAAGCATCAGAAGTGTGGACAGACGTGTCAACTGAGACTTCAGTATGCCGAATCTGTGTGAAGTCTTGGTGGGGAGAGTTGGAACTGAGTTAAGTTGTAGGACCCTCAGCTGGTGTCAGAGAACGTCCCATTGCAGCCACCTTGGTGAGCTGACAGTGTAGCAAGGAAGGTAGCTGATGAAACACATAACCTCAGTAAGATGATGGTCCACTGAGGGGAGAGGCTGAGGTATCCTGGGCACCTAAAGCAGGGGGAATGACCTTAACTCAGGAGATGGAAGAGATGTCCCTGAGGAAAGGACTTTGAGGAGAGACCCAAAGAGCACACAAGAGTTGTCCAACAAAGAGGACTGAGAAAAGGCTCCAGGGACAGGAAGCAGCATGGATGGTATTGGGCAGGGGGAGCAGCAGCAGCTGAGGCTGGGGCCATGGAGGGGGCCTGAATTTGAAGGACAACTATACCAGATGAGACAATGTAAGCAGAGCCCTAACCTCAGAGGGCCCTATCACAATTTCACAAAGCCTTTCAAAGCCCCTGTGGACGTTTCCTCTTCAGATGCTGCTAGAACACATTCATTCCCCTGTTCAGCCAATGTGAAGTAAACAACTTTCCTATGCCAGGTGCTGGAGGAGCCACTGGGAATACAAAGCACTATCAATGTCCTCCTTACACTGAAGGAGAGCACAATTTGCTCACAAAGAAAACCCTAGTGGCCGTCTGTCATCTCATGCTCATAGGGTTCCAGGACAGTGAACTCTGCTTCTCCAGAAGGTGGGCACATGACCAGGTGTGGTCATAGTCATAATGAATGACTGAGAAATGGACGCATGGCCTGAGTTCAGTTATTGAAATTCTCCTCTGGTTTTTTTATGGAACAAAAGAGAAAGTCTCTCCACCATGTGAGACAGCAGATAAGGAGATGGTGGGATTGGAACCAAGCAGCTGCCTTTGTCACCTTGTAAAAAGATCTGTAATTACAGCAAACACAGAAGACCTAGGAGAGCCAGTAGCAGAGTGTGATTCTATCACTTGCACCTGCTCCTAGGGTGTATGTTGGGTTTTACCTCCAGGAACCAACATACTTTGCTTTCTTTTTCCAGTTCATTGAAGTTGGTATGTGCTTCTCCCACAAGCAGGAATTGTGATGAACACAGAGTGGGCAGCGTACCAGCTCTATAAGGAGGATGTGATTCCAGGACACGGGAAAAAGAGGGAAGCACGAGAGTGCACGAGGCAAGGGCTGGTGCAGCAGATGCCTCTGGGCTTTGGCTTAGCTCCTGATCACCACCCCCTGCATGGCACTGTGGCATTAGAAGACTGTTTCCATGTGTCTCCAGCTTCCAGCCTTGAGCACACATGTAGCTGTGTGCTGAGCACAGGCACAGGACAGACTGAAGTGCTGAGGAGTCAGGACTCAAAACCAGTCTTCAGCAGACGAGGGGCTGGGGTTAGTGTCCACCCCCAGCTCATTGGCTCCTGGGTGGAACAAGTGAGAGACTAGCTGCCTTGTCTCTTCAGGAAGCCCTGGAGTACCTCTGAGTGGCTCTCCTCACTTGGGCTTCCTGGGATCCCCTCCCTGCACAGACCATTTGCACCCACATTAGTACTTCAAGGTCTGCAAGAGCTGATTGAAGCAGACAGTGAATGTTTAAATTAAGTTATTAAAAAAAAAAAAATAGGGGCCAGCGAGATGGTTCAGTGGTCTAAAGCGCCTGCTTAGGAGGGCTCAGGCAACTGCGGGGACTGCAGTTCGATCCCCGGCACCACATGCTGCGCCAGCGCCACCACCAGGGCAAGCTGAGCCAGCCACAAAATGAATAAATAAACAAACAAACACAACAACAAATAAATAAATAAAAGTTTAAAAAAAAAAAAAAAAGAATTGTCTCTTGAAGTGAGGACAGAGCCTCAATTAAAAAAAAAAAAAAAAAAAAAATAAGTGCCTGCTTAGATAGAGAAAATCGGACAAGGATATGCTGGCCCTGCCCCAGGGCACAATAAGACTGCCGTTGAGTCTGGGTATGGTGGCGCACCTATAATCCCAGTGCTTGGGAGGCTGAAAACAGGAGGATCACTATGAGTCTGATCTATGAGGTGAGTCCCTGTAGACTCTCTACTGAAATTAAAAAGAAAAAAAAAAAACTTATAGTAAAAATATATTGCCCAGAACAATGGAAGAAGTGTTTTCTAAGTGTGTGTGTGTGGAGATGTGGTTTTGAGGGGGGTGAATAGCAATGTGTCTTTTATTGTAATAAAATTTATTTTACTGTCACCATATTTTTGGATCAGACCTTGTACTTTTGGTGAACCCAAATTCAGACAAGGGCTTCAAAGTCAGGCTATTCAAATTTAAATCTCAATGCTGGGGCATTCTGTGTAACTTGAACAACTTTTTAAATTTTGCTGTTTCTCATTGTTCCTATCTGGATAGAAAAATTTCACCAATCTCATTATGTTGTTGTGAACATTAAATGAGATTCACAGAAAGCACTTTTCTAAAAATTTTAAGTTTTTTTTTTTTTTTTTTTTTAAGAGTTCACTGTGCAGGGGCTGGGGAGATAGCTCCGTGGCACAAGTGCCTGTCTGGCAAGTGCAAGGTCATGAGTTTGAACCCTGGTCCCACAAAAAAAAAAAAAAGAGTTCACTATGTAATTCAGGACAGCCTTGAACTCACTATGTAGAGCAAGCTGGTCTTGAATTCTTGGGGATCCTCCTAGCTCAGCCTCCCAATTATAGGCATGTATCACCACTTCTGGCTCACACAAAGCACGAAATAAGTTCTCAGTAAGTTGTTGGGTTTTTTTTTTTTTTTTTTTTTTTTGCATTCCAAGCATATTTTTACTGTTATGCATTGCTATCCTCAGTGTCAAAAACATTTTGGAGGTTCCTAGGACCATTATCTCTCAGTAAGTATTGGCCATTGTTCTTTTTATTGGATATTGGCTAAGCCTGGCCAGAGAATCCCCATCTAGGTGTTCCTTGCTGCTCTTGAGGATTAGGCTTTTGAAAAGCAAAACACATTAAGTTCATTTTCTTCACTTTTGGCAGTGTCTCTCCTTCCCCTAGATAAGAACCATGGGCTTGACTGATGAGGCAAGGACTCTGAGGGGGCATGATGAGTGGGGAGAAACACCTCAGGGAACACCTCAGGAGAACTTTGCTGCCTTCCGGATCAGGAATCTGCCTCACACAGCTTTTTCTGGTATATGTTTTTGCCTGAAAACCCACACAACCCAAGACCATTTGAATTTTGTAGCAAACACCAGGTACAGTTCCCTATCTCATCTGACAAGTTGTAAACCCACTTCAAAATAACAGAATAAATACTGTAGACAGTCCTTCAAAGCCAATGTGTGCATCCAGTGTCCCAGTCTCTGATAGAAGTGTCAGGTGGCCTTGCAGACCTGCCACCCATCCTGTTGCCAGCCTGATGAATAGAACATCACTGTGCCTTTAGGAATAACTAAAGAGCCCAGGCTGGGTACCTCTATTCCAAGATTGCTATCCTTGTAAAACTATGCATGAAGTGTCCCACTTTCTGGGCCTTCTGGTTTACCCACCAAGCCTCACTTATAAAGTATGTGGTTAAGTGCCAACTCTTATAGCAGATGGTCAGGGACATCTTTCAGGAGAAAGAGAGATATATTGGTGCCCCAGGCTTGCATGTCATTTCTGGCACAGATGTATCATTGCTTGCAAATCTCTGCTTCACATGCATGCAAATGCTATGTGCAGATTTCAAGGCAGAGTCATGTTTCTTAAAGTAGATTCTATACAAAAGTAATATGCAGCATTTGAAGATAGGATTCTGTGATCAAATATGTTAGCAGATCAACCTCTCAAACTCTAATATACAGCTATACACTGCAAAAGCCCAACCCGGGGATATTTATAATATTTACAGTACTGATACACCTTGCCACTGATATCTCTTGTGGCTGCAGCTCGGTGGAACAGACTTTGAGAAATGTTGCTGCAGTGTACACTTCTTGTTACCATATATTTTTCTGTTATTCTGACCATGGTGGGTTAGAGAGAACACTAGCTTCTCAAAGCTAAGTGACTGGGGAAAAGCAACCTGAAATCACTACCAAGGTAACAACCCAGCATTCCTACAAATATCTGATACTGAGAAATCAATGGCTGAATTATTGTCACTGTGCATTCAGAGCTGAGCTTTTCTGGCTTCATTGTTGTTTATTTATAGATCAAGTTATTTTATTTATACTTTCTTTGAATCATAAAAGACTTCAATGGTCTAAAGGATAGTGGGTATCTTTTAGAGCACCTCACTGTTCTTTTTTTCAAGTGAAAAAATCAGTTGCTGATTCATTGCTAGGTCAATCCATCCACCTTGTACTCTGTACCTAGTATATTCTGGCCCCTGAAGAACACAAACTTGAATGGAACAAAGTCCCTGTTTCCTTAGTACCTTCTGTGCCAGCCCTGTGTGGTGCCTTCAGCCATTTATGTTCTAGAAAATGCTACACTAACATGTTTATAGGTAAAAGGAGTTATCTAGAGATGAGTGAAGTAATGGCCCCAATTTTGTGGGGTGAGAAACTTTTCTGAGGAAGCAAATTAAAGGAGGAAAATTACTGCTTCACTTCTGCTTAATGTCAGTGAACGTCTTAGAAAAGGTGGCATTTGGAAAAATCTAAAATAAGGACCACTTGGACCAGTGGGATAGCTCAGGGGACTAAGTGCCTGCCTAAGCAGCAAGCACAGGGACCAGGGTTCGATCCTGACACCACAGGCTATACCAGCCCTGCCTCCCAACATGCTGAATCAGCCATCAAAACCATGCCTGGTGGTGCATGCCTATAATCCCAGTGCTGGGAGGCTGAAAACAGGACAATCACTATGAGTCTGGGCTGCATAATGAAACCCTGCACCAAATACATTAAAAATAATAGTAAAATAAGGACCACTGGAACCAATTTCAAGACAAATTAGCTCATATATGTGTGAAGATTAAGTCTTGGAAATGATAGAATATTGGATAAAGGAGGCAACTTCCACCAATAGCTCAGAAAAAGTAACTCTGGAATCCTCAGCCTCTGTGTGCATGATAAAGACACCATCTTTTGTGTTTTCAGTTCCCACTGTTAGAAACTGTCAAAGCCAGGGTTTCATTATAATCTTGGCCCTTAAACAGCACAGTTCATCCAGTGATGACAACACTTATGGACAGAAATTAGGCCTTGGACCAAGTTTGTAGTCCATGATAAGCTTCATTACATAGGTGAAGACAAGGACCAGCTAGTGAATGACACTTGCCATGGAGCAAGAGGACAGCTCTGTGAAGCCACTTTCAGAAAGTGTGCACTGTGAATTCTGACTGAGTCACAGGAGGACTGTCTTGGGGGAAAGCCAGAAAGAAGGGGGATAATAAAAGCCAAAGGATAAAAAAAGATGGAGAAGCATGGGTGGGCCTTCCTTCCATTCACTGTTCCATCAAAGCTAAAGAAATGTTAGCACACTGTGATGTTTCATCAATATGGAAGGAAAGGAAGGAATTGTCTATTCAAGCTAATTAAGATTCATGTAGAAATGGCAAAGATTTTCCTCTCATTAAAATAAACGAGAAGTCTGTTTACTAGGATGTGACCTCCCTGTATTTGAAAATATCTGAGTTGCTTGTATATAAAATATCAGGTAAGCCATTTGCATTAGTGTGGGCAACAAGAAATAAACAAGAAAGGGAAAGAAATGAGAACACGGCAGTAATAATAGCCTTGGATTTCCGCCAGTGCTTTTGAAAAAGCTCAGAGAACTTCGATTCAACACCAGTACTTCTGCCAAGGACTCACTCAACTCGCCTGTCAGCAGCTTGCTGCCATGTCCAGAGGAACGTCCCTAAGATCTGCCCCCTCCTTGGTCTTCCATGCCAGCGTCTGTCCTGTCCTCACCTCCTAATACTATAGTCAAACTTGTGTGGCCAGAGTGTTCCATCTGGGGGCCGTGTGCTGTTGCCAGTTATGCTCCACCTCTCTTGATCTTGCTGCACTTATGCGCGCATTCATGGTTTTCTTCATATGCAACTGAGAAGGTCACTGCTAACCACTCTGATGACCTTGCTGAGCTTCAGCGAGGAGTCTCAGCTGTGTTCTTTGGGGTCTGCTAAGGCAGATCAATCCAAAGGTGTCTATAATTCTGTCAGAAGGCCCCGACTGTTTTACTTGGATTTGGTGCTGAGTGCCTAGAATTGAAGGCTTCTAGGTTAGGAAGAGGGAGATAGGTCACTGTGCTTTTCCCCGGTTCCATGGACAGTGATCTGTGCTAAGAGAGAAAAGCTAGTCAAGTTGTTTTTGTAAAGTGAGCTGTGATTCTGGAGTACAATTGTAGGAGCAAGAAGGTGAAATGTCCAAATAATGCTGCTACTTAGTATACACACACAAACACACACATACACACAAGTACACACAGAGTGACAGTGTACTACAGAAAAAGGAGAGAAGTGCTTTCCTTTCTACTGAAGAAAATCCAGCTCCTGTCTGGTCCCATAACGCCTGGTAGTGCCAGAATCACAAGTGTTTCAGATTTCAGATTTCTGAATATGCATATACATAATTAACTTATGCATATTTTAATTTTTGCACGTCTTGAGAATGAGACACAAATCTAAACATACGGTTCACTTACATTTCATGGCCCAAAGGCAATTTTATACAATATTTGTATTTGTACCGGTGTTTCGGCTGTGACCTGCCACAGGTCAGATGTGGAATTTTACAGCTGTGATGTCATGCTGGCATTCACACAGCTTTGGATTTTGGAGCACTTTGGAGTTTGGATTTTCAGAGAGTGATACTCAACCAGGATCTGGGTGAATCACAAAATCGCAGTCAGAGGCAGACCAACAGAGCCGGGGGCATGCTGAGATGGCAATTGAGACTGGGCATAGTGTCATGTGCCTATTAGCCCAGTTCTTGGGAGGCTATAAACAGGCGGATCACTACAAGTCTGATCTAGGAGTGAGTCCCTGAACACCCTGTAGACTCTTCCCTAAAATTAAAAAAAAGTAAATAAATAAATAAATAAATAAATAAATAGGGACTGAGGAGATAGCTCCATAGCACAAGTGCCTGCCTGGCAAGTGCAAGGTTGCAAGTTCGAACCCCGGTCCCGCAAAATAAATAAACAAAATAAATAAATAAATAAATAAATAAATAAATAAATAAATAAAATAAAAGCTGCTTTAAAGCAGATCTGTACTTGGAGATGCCGGACCCACCTAGGAGACGTCAGGAGCTAGAGCTAGGAACCTGAACTGGGGCCTGAAGTGCTGGGAGAGGACCAATATTCACAAGGGGTCCATAGCATGTGGAATTTGGGGGACCCAGTGGAAAGTTCTGTGAATACGTGGGATGAAGAAGAGTCCATGATTGCAGCAAAGGTTTTCAAGGAGACTCTATGTAGCAGGGAGGTGGCAGGTAGAACAGAAAAGGGACCCCCAGACTGCGTAGCCAACAACACAGAGGTGGCGAGAGAGTAATGCATGAACGCAGACAGGACAACCGCGGCAGGGAAGAAGCAGCCTGTGCTTTTATTTTAGGGCCACCTAAGCTGTCAGTTCCTGAGCCATTTCCTGGAGTGGGGAAGGGAGCCTCAGCGTAGGGGGATGGGAAGGGAAATGTTCTGAGCAGATGAGAGTCAAGAGGGAAGAAACAAAGAAGCGTCACTGCCTGTACCTTTTGCAAATGCCTTGGCACACGCCCCAGCTCTCACAGTTGTACATATTTTATTCCACCTCCAATCTGTGCCTTCTATTGTCTCCTCACACTGTGGGACACTTAGGAAGATGTGGCAGATGGCTTTGTGTGGCAGTAGTGCCCCTCCTCACTGGCAAAGTGATTTTCACAACGTCCTTTTTCTTTTATCCAACAATGATTTATATAAAAAATAAAGCAGGGTTTTTATATTATAAAACCCTGGGGATGTGGCTCAGAGGTCCGGCACTTTGCTAATATGCTAAAGGCTCTGGGTTTAATTCTCAATACTATAAAAAGAAAAAGAAAATACACTTCCTGAAATATTGCTCCACTCAATCACTGTTAACATGTTGATGTATTTCCTTTCAATTTTTCTGTGCCTTGCCTAACTTTTCTTTAGCTGAGTACCTCACATTTCGGGTCTGACTGCCCCAGGAGTGCTGATGAACCTATATTAAGCCCTTCAAAACCCCCAGGTATTAGTTCTGTGTGTAGCACGTGGAGCTAGGAGTCACCACGCTGTAGGGGAAAGAAATTCCCAACCTGTAAATGTCTGGTTCAAGTTCAGGTTCTCTAAAATCGAAAAATAAATTTTAGGAACAGAGGTTAAGAGTAGAATATATTTACTAGGGGAAAGAAAGCTTCTACTTGAGAGAAAGACAGAAGGGATCCGAGTGAGTTGCCCAGGAACCTGCCTATAAATCCAGGGATTTTATAGAGCAAAACCACAGATGAGGCAGGTACAGAGTGGGGGAAAAAGGGAAATCGCAAGGTGGGCAGGAGGTGGGACAAATCTGTGTTGAATCAATAAGATTATGAGCATCATTGTTCAGGTAAAATTGATTAAATTTGGACCAAATGGGGAAGCAAGTCACACAACAAGCGGGCCTGAATACAGAATAGGGGCTCTTCCTATAGGGGGTTGGGTCAGTGGCTCTTCCTGGTATCCTTATTATTAATTGTTTTGCAGTACCAGGGATTGAACTCAGGACCTTGCGCTTGCCAGGCAAGTGCTTATTCTACTGAGCTAACTCTCCAGCCTCCTCTTCCTGGTATCCTAAAAGTGATTGATACCTATTTCAAATATCAATCCCTGATGTTTATCCTTATGAAGTATGTGGGTGCATTTATTCTATCTTTTCTCTTGAGGTTTGACCCTCAGCAGAGGTGCTGTTCTCCCCCACAGTTGCTGGCTCCTTTGAGGGCCCAGCCCTATCTGACTACTTACAGTATTTTATCTAACTTAGCTGTCTACAACAGCCATATGTCAGAACAGAGAGAAAGCTGATCTAAGAGACACAAGCCTGCCCCTTTAGCAGATTCATCATCAATCACACAAGTCCTAATAAGAGCAGTTTAGAAGACATCAAGCCAGTTCCAAAGCTTTATTGAAACTTGTGTGATATTTATCTATAAAAGCAAGATTATAAATGATGGCTGTATTCCAAAGCCAGCTCACAGAAATAGAGGGACTAACAGTGAAAATTACAAATTGTCCATACCAGTTCAGAACACTGATCCTTTTGCAGTCTTTCTGAATTCCAATACCCCCAAGGCCCATAGCCCATGTGTGGGATTCCTCCCTGCACCCTTAGTTTGTGTCATTCTACACACCTTCTAAGGTGTGTAGATTTGACTTGGCAGATGGCAGTGAAAGGTCAAGAACAAGTTAGTTTTATTTTCAAGTCCTGTGCTGCTAACTTGGAAGTCAGAGTGGAAATCATAGACTTAGGAGTTAGTCCCAACCTGGGTTCAAATCCCAGCTCTGCTTCTCATTTGCTGTGTGGGTTTGGGCCAATTAATGTCATCTTAAGTTGTTTTTTTTTAAACGAGACAAAGTTGTTGAAATTCTGTATTGTTATCTGGGGCCTCTTGGTGATTTGTTATCTTAAGTTGTTTTGTTTTGTTTTTTTCCCAGCAATTAATGTCTATGGGTATTGATTTTATCATCCATAAGATGGGAAATAAAATATGTATTCTTAAGGTGTTATGTAAAAATTAGATAAGATAGGGCCTCATTTCTCAGACTTACAAATGACTGTATCTTGAAGATGCTCATGTTGATTCAAATTTTTATAATTAGACCACAAATAACTCATTAGTATGTGAGGGAATGTATATTTTAGTTAGCCACTACATAATGTTGACTTAGCCATTTCAGTGTGAATATTTCAAAACCTCATGTTGTGCCCTACATATATAATTTTTATCAATGAAAATAAATAAATTACACCTGGAGATAATATCTTACATTGGTAAATATAACACTGAGGAGGCTGAGGTGGCAGAGTACTTAATTTGGAGACTCATTCTCCAAAAACCAAAAAATAAATTAGAAAATGTCTAGGTTTTAGTTTTTGTTTTGCTTTTTTTGTGCATGTACATGTGGTTGGGTGCTGGAGATTGGGCCCAAGATGGCACATATGCTAGACAAATATTCTAGAGCTCCACCCACAGGCCCTCTTGGCCTTTTGTGCAGGCATCAGAGAAGCAGAGAGGCAGCCCTCTGCCTCCTCCCTTAGAAAACAACATGCTCTGTTAGCTTCTCAGAGTCTCTGTATCAAGTTGTTAACCTAAATTTCCCACAGGGGTCAGAGTTTATTACGTAAAAAAGAAATCAAAGGCTTTTGGAAACCAAACAGGGAAGGTACTTATGTTTTTTTTTTTCTTTCATACTCCGAACTGAGGTGGAGGGTGAGTCAAGATGTTGTGTTTAGTTGATTTGAAAAGCTTCAGTGAGGGGCCCAGCAAGATGGTTCAGTGGTCTAAAGCGCCTGCTTAGGAAAGCTCAGGCAACTGCAGGAACTTCGATTCGATCCCCGGCACCACATGCTGTGCCAGCCCCACCACCAGGGCAGGCTGAGCCAGCCATAAAAGAAACAAACAAACAAACAAACAAAACAAGCAAACAAATAAATAAATAAAATTTTATATATATATATATATATATATATATATATATATATATATATATAAAAACCCTTCAGTGAGGGGCCAAGGAGATAGCTTCGTGGCACAAGTGCCTGCCTGGCAAGTGCGAGGTTGTGAGTTTGAACCTCA
>PVKN010002207.1:30000-44225 GCA_004027915.1 Capromys pilorides | reverse complement strand
TCTGTCCCTCCAGCCCCAGCCCCAGCCCCAGCCCCAGCCCCTGCGATTTTGTAGACCTGGGAGCACAGAGGTCTTCTTCATGGCTGTCTGGGCCATCCAAGTCTCCCCAAACCAACAAACTCACACTGAACTCATTCCTTCTACTGAAGAAAGCCTGCTTGCCCTTGCTCTCTCTTTGTAAGTAATGTCTTCTGGCTTCTAGTTCCTTCAGCAATAAACACCCAGGAAAGCTCACTCTCTCCTGCAAGTAAACCTCATTAGCCAGTGCTGTCTATTCTGCCTTTAACACATCTTTCCAATCTGACCCCTCTCCCCAGCCCCAGTCACTGCCACAGCCTAGATACACATTATTGTTCACCTGGGCCTTCCTATCAGATGTAGAAGCTCAATAAATCTTTTTCAATAAATAAACCTCATTTAAAGGCTGAAATATAGGAACAAGGCCCTACCTGACCTGACTCAGAAGCAGCTCAGTGTCTAACCCAGAACCCAAACCTCAGCTGAGAAACCAGAGCTCATGAGCTCATGTCTGGGTCTGGAGCAAAATTTTCTCCTGAAATTCAGAAGATGATGTCTGAGACGCCGCAGCTAGCTCATCCCTTGGTTCAGAGGCTCACAAATGGCCCAGTCCCTTCTACCAAGATCCCTTATTGCATTTTAGTCAAAGAAAAACAAGTGTCGATGGGGAGAGGGTTAACAGTTTATTCTATTTTTTCTGAGTGATTTTATCACTGTCGTTAGAACATTCATTGAAGTAAGTGAGGAATCCATCACAGGCTGACAGCAGTGTGCAGACTAATGGCTGTTAGATGGTAATAATTTTTAATATGATTTTTATTTCACTTAATTTCATATGTGCTTGACAAAAGGTCCCCAGTCACTGGGGAGCAGTGCAGAAGTGGGAATATGCTCACAGGAAGGTCTATTAAGCCAGGTGCTGGAAGCATTTCAAAGAAACAACTTCACCCAGGGTGGGGCAGCGAGCAGTTGGTTGGGAGAAGGCAGCAGCTTTCTGTCAGGATTTCACTCTCATGCCCCACAGGCTTGCCTTGTGTTGCCAGAACCAGAGAGACAGGCTTCCACGTGCCGGGCAGCCACGTCCACGCACAGACTTGCAGGTGCACATGCAGCGAGACCTCTCATCTTGAGAGAGGACACAAAATCACACCCAATAAGCCACATTCCTCAAGTTTTCACAGTGAAAGAGGATTATGCATAAATGTGTAGGATGCAAGGAGGGGCGGAGGAGAAGAGACAAAGGAAAGGATGTGGAGGAGGAAAGGAGAGAGGGAGAGAGAAATTGAAAGACAGAAAGAGCTGATCCAACATCTTCATTGAGACTCTGTGCCAGGAAGTGTCAGAGGGGCTTTCAGCCATAGTCTTGGCCCCTGCTCTTACACCAGCAGTGATGTGAACCAGATCAGAAAGTCCTGCATTTACCTATGTGCTGCACCTCAGACACGGTGATGTCCGCCCGATCCTGAGTCCCCTGGGCAGGTGAAGAAAGATCCTGATGCACCCTAGGGGGATTCTCATTTGCTCAAAGACAAGGCCTAGAGAAGCAGAAGAGTGGACAGGTCCTAGATGTGAAGGAGGCGCAGAGCAGTGCCCACCACAGCCTGGTGCAGCCAGGTGAATGCACTGCCGGCCACAAACCTACCCAGGGCTTCTTGCTAGAGAACCCAACTGATTGTGTTCTCAGTCCTGTACTGAAAAGTCTCTGATATTATCACCAAGAGAGAAGACTTTAAGTTTGTTATGGTGAAACTTTTATACTTTTCAATGATGCAGTCAGCCTGCTGCAGCATGTGAGCTGTAGGCTTGCCACCACTGCTCTAAATCCTATCGCCAGAGTTTAAGCCCCAGCCCTGCCCTCTCCAGTGTGTTCTGGACTCGGCTGAGCTGTGAGGCTTCTCCATGCTTCCTTCCTGTGTCACAGAATTGTGAGGAAGTTGTAATGATGAAGTGAAAGAGCTTGGATCTCAGAAAAGGTTATCTACTGTGATTTCCACTGTGCTTATTTTCTTCCAGTTTTCTTCTGGGAAGGATGAGAATTGGATTTGTTACAGGACCTCTTAGGATGGAGGGGGATTTTTTTGATGCTGGGGAAGTCACCTCATGGTGCCACTCTTCCTCAGGATGTACTCCTCTCCTGCCTGTTTTGGGATCCCTTGTGCCTGAAGGATTGAGGGAGAAGTCATACTAAATCTTTTAAGGCTGATCATTGTCTACAAAACACACACACACACACACACACACACACACACACACACACACACACACACACGCAACATTGCAGACACTCCCTCTAGTCCCCCACGGAGCCTCAGGCCAGTCTGACACCCCCCAGTCGAGAAGGCTTGGAAAGACTTTCAGGACCATGGACAGCAACAAGCCTCTGTCCGTGGTGCTGCCAGGCCTCTGTGTTTCTCGCCGCAGTGTCTACGCCACACAACCCCCCCTCCACACGCCACCCAGAAGGGCACCAACGTGGAGGCTGAGATCCATGAGGTGCGGGAAATTCTGCATCCAAAGAGCTATTAAACAAAGGGCACTGCTGGAAGTCCAGCCGCAGCTTCCTCCTCTTTCCCCCAGGAGGCATCTGCCAGCACTCTTACTCTTTCCCTTCCTCAGAACTCATCCAAAATGGGCTAAGAAATAGCCCAAAGCAGATTTTGCCTGCATTTATTGTGCATGAACTATGGATTTGAAAATCCTAGAGATCATAGAGGGTTACGTGCTGACTTTAGCTCACATGGCATGAGGTGGAAGAGCACGCCTAGCTTGTGAACTCCAGTGGCCCTGCCTTAAGGACTTGCGTAGTCTTCATCCTTGTCACCTCCACACAGCAGTGAAGAAACTCGGTGAGTGTCTATGGAAGACTAGATGATCCCAAGCCCATGTCCTAGCTTCTTCTTTGCCATCTGCTGGCTGAGACAAGTTCACCTTCAAATTTGGGTCTTGAGACACTGACTTTCCTCCACCTGTCGCCACTGGCAGAATCTTTCTGTCCCCCCAGAATGTCCCTGAAGCCTAACATGAGCCTCTATGTCCCCTCCACTCTCCTTGAATCCAAGATGGGGTGTCCTGAGATCTGACTCCCATACCATGATGCAGGCTACTGCCAGCAAAGCTCCCAGCAAGGCCCTGTCCACCCTGCCCCTTCAACAAGAGCTGTGGTGAAAATCTGTAAGTGTCCATAAACAACAAATGACACTTGTCACTGTCATTCCTTTGGGGCATGAGGGTTGTCTCCATCTTGTCATCTACTAGGGAAAATTTAAGCTGGTGCCCAAGTGGAGGCAGGTCCATGAGAGAGGCACACCACCATACTAAGGGGGAGTGGCTACTTTTGAATCAAGAGTGGGAACTATGTGCAGGGCCCTGCACCTCACAGTGCATGTGCTCTAAAATTACCCTATGGGCTCGTGACACAGAGCTCCCATGTGGTTTCAGAGCCTGTTTCTTCCAGCTACAAGCTGTGTGTCTTTGCACAAGTTACTAATCTCTCTAGGCCCAAATATCAACAGCTGTAAAATGGAATAATAAAATCTAACCTACCTGGGGGAGGGGTCATAAGGGTTAAATGAGTGAATAACAGTGAAGAGCTTAGAGCGGAGCAGAGCATGTACAAAGGCTACTGAAGCACTAAAAAGTAGCGTTGCCATCGCCCCAGTGTACATGGCCACCAGAAGATGCCACCAAGTTGGGGGCGGGGCAGGTGGGACTCGGCCTCACTTCACACCTGTTTCTGGGTTGCTCACTCTCAGCCCAAGCTGACACAGCTCTGCCTCCACCTCCACCTCCCAGCAGGCAGGCAGGCAGCCCCTGTGTCCCTTCCATCTGGAAGAGGACTGTTGCAAGCACCACTAATTGTGTACTAAGCTTGCTGAGCCCTTGGTACGCATCACATCCAAAGAGGATACTGAGGGTCATTGAAGTTTAAGCCCAGGCAGAGTGACTCCAGGCAGGGTACAAGCTATGAACCACTTGGCTACACTGTCCTCATGCACAAAGGATTTCAGATGGTCCTTTGCCAGCATCTTTTGGAGATTTCTCAACCCCTGCCTGGCTGTACTGTGCAACAGTGTCCTTCTGACTCCCCCTCTGGCTTTTCTCACTTTAGGATTTTGTCAATGACTCTCCTGGCATCCCAGATGTCCTAGTTACAAAGGGATACATTGGAGTACCTTGGGCCTTCACTCATGTATCCCTCTTGAGACATGTCCTGTCTGGTGTCACCGGGAGGACAGCTGCCAGCCTCCTCTTTCAGCCCCTCCCACCCCATCACCTGACTCCTCCTTCAGGGAGGGGTCCTCAGAAGGTGCCCACCTTCTACCTCCCATTTGGCCCTGGCCCTTGCCTTTCTGGCCCTGTTTTCCCATCCATGAAATGGAGGTGGCTCCCTCTCTCAGATCCAGCCTGGCCACCCCCGGAAGGACCTGAGCCCACCCTCTGTGGGACAAAAGAAAAGAACAAGAGACTCTAAAACTGGAGGAATCGTTTGCTCCTTTGCCAAGCTGATCCTCTTCAAATCTCCTTTTCTGCCCCAAGATTAACTGAACCACTTACGGGAAATGTAACTTGGGGTTAAACACAAGGGTTTGGGAATCAGATGTAGAGGCAGAGATGGGTCTAAGTCTTGACTTTGTCTCTCACTGACAAATTACCCCATGGTGTGGAGCCTCAGTTTCCCAGCTATGAGATCGATGAGGTGAATACTTTCCATGCTGGGTTCCTGTGGAGATTCAGTGGGTTCCCAAATGGGAGATCACAAATGGAAAGTCTCACAAAAGTGAGTCAAGAGCCCCAAACATTGCTCTCTCAGGGAGAAATGGTGAGAAGAGGGTGGACTTGGACAGCACTCTCTGGAATTCACACTACAAGGCTGCTCATGACTGAGGGGGTCCTCAAGGTCCCCACCAGAACAAGACAGCACATGGGAGCTGCTCTGGAAGGTGGCCCCTGGAAACTTCAGAGTTACCATATGAGCCAGAGAGTCCACTCCTAGATGTACCAGGAGGACTGGAAGCATTGTGAGCCCATGCGTGCTGCAAGCACAAGGGTTCATACAGGAAGCAGTGTTCAGGGAAGCTGGAGTCACAGTAGACCAAAGCGCAAACAGCCCCAGAGCTGGCCACCTGTGAAAGAATGAGTGAGCAACATGGTGTATCCATACAGCGGGATATGTATGGGTGACAGAAAGGGACAAAAAGCTAGTACATGCCACAATGTGGATGGACTTTGAAAAAGTATCATAAAAGGCCTCATGCTGGGCTAGGGAGACAGCTCAAGGATCTAAGCACCTGCTTGGCAAGCGCAAGGTCCCGAGTACCACATGCTGTGCCAGCCCTGAAACTGGACGTGGTGGTGAACACTGCAATCTTAGCACTGGGGAGGCTAAGACAAGAGGATCACTATGAGTCTGAACTGCATAGTGAGACCCTATATCAACAACAATGAAAAAGGCCTCATGGTAGATGACTCTGTCTGCAATGAAATCTCCCTAAAAGCAATAGAGACACAAAGTGGGTGAGTGGTTGCCAGAGGCTTAATGATGGGAGGATGGGAAGACCCTGCCTGCTTAAGCGGGGAGGGTGGTCTTCTAAGGTAGTGATATTGTCCAGCATTAGATTGCAGTGATGTTGGGAGTATTTGGAAGAGAGCTTGCCAGGCCTGGTCACCTGCTGGCTGGGGTGGATAAGGCCAGGGATGTGGAGGAGGACTGACCTTTCCCAGAGTCCTGGTGAGCAGGTGTCTAGGATTGCTGGATCCTGGGCCACAGTGGGGAGAAGAGCCCAGAGCCTCAGGATCATGGAGAACTCTGGGCTGGGAGTTGAGCTGTGGCAATGGCCAGCATGGAGGAGGGGTGAGGTTCCCTGGGAGGAGGGAGGAGAGAGCAGGACTGAGGGTGAAGAACTGACTGGGAAACAGTGCAGGCCAGAAGGCAGGTGCGGCCAGGGAGCTGGAGCCCAGTCCAGGGATGGCAGGGCCACAGAGGGCACAGGAAGTCAACCTACAGAGGGGCCGAGGTGTCCGAGGAGGAAAGATGGTACCCATAACAGCAAAGAATCTCACCTCAGGGAGGCGACCAGGGTGACAGAGGGAGTGCTGAGGACAGCGTGCCAAGGCCGACGTGGTGGGGAAGCAGGCAGAAGAGGTCAAAGAGAAGAAGAGGAGGTGCTGCTGGTCGGGATCCTGGGACCCCTCGAGCTTTGGGGCACAGCTGTCCCCTTCCTGGCTGGGAGATCCCTAGGGCTCACTCGACCCCTCTCTCTGGCCTGCGCTGATCACCTCTGTTTAGCAGCAGCTGACTTTCACAGAGAGCGTGACAGACTGCAGGGCCTGGGGTTTCCTGGTGCATATCTGCAGCTGCAGGGCCTGGTATGGGGAAGAGGATAGACTTCCTGGGAGGCAGACAGGCAAGAAGCCAGACAGAAGCATTTAGACAGACGGACAGGCAGGCAGGCATGCAGGCAGGCAGGCAGGCAGGCAGGCAGGCAGGCAGGCAGGCAGGCAGGCAGGCAGGCAGACAGACAGACAGACAGACAGACAGACAGACAGACAGACAGACAGACAGACAGACAGACAGACAGTCTGACAAAGCACCACGGGGAAGTATATGCAAGACCGCTGAGAGATTTGCCCCTCCTGGTCCTCCAAGTGCCCCCTCATTTCCACCACTGACATCTCCAGCCCTGAGCACAGATTTATCTCCAAATGCCGCCACCATCCCGCTATTGGATTTGTAATCACAGGCTCCAATGTTCACAGGATAAATATACTAACAAACTAATTGTTTGTTAGCTCTGAGGTTGGAGCAATCAACACGTCCAATGTGAGCTATGGGCCACTAGCCGCCCGGAGTCCACGCTGTCCCAAGCCTCCAGGGCCTGGTGCCACGGGCATCCCATGGGCCCACGCTGGGTGCTGGCCTGCCATGCAGGGGTGGCACGGGCAGGAGGGCTTCCCAAATGTACTGGCATGCAGCCGTCGCTGCCCCTGCCTGAGCCTCATCAGTGGCAGACATAAACTAACTCGGTTCCTGGGGACCCCAGAGGAACAGCAGGAACTGTTTGGTAGAGAATTATAGCTGTGGGTGAAATTAGATGTACTCTGAGCCCCAAGGCTGAGAGAAATAAAAAGCATTTTAAATGGAGTGTAGAATTCATATTCCTCAGTCACCTTCCAATAAATAAATCTTGTACCATTTTTTTTCTGTAAACAGTGGTTACACTCGGCTTCTATTGTCTCCACATTCCATATGCCAATTGGCTGGGAGTGGCGGGATGGTGCTGGGCTGGGAGGGACGAAAGTGGGGTAAACCTGAAGTCGGGGGGCGTTGAGGGCCTTCTGGCTTCCCTGGAGGTGCCCCCAGCTTTAAGGAAGCGTCAGGAGGATCGTGGCATCAGGACTTCAGCCTTGGGCATCCCATGGGAATTCTTGAGGTAGGATGAGGTTCAGGTTCTCTGACACCCCCAAAATCTGAGGTGTGGGGTCCAGGATTGTCTCTGCTCTCCTGGTCAGCATCCTCCAGGAAATTAAGCAGTTCATAGGGACTAGCAACTGGGGACCCCCTAGAGAAGCCCTGTGGGACCTCTCCCAGCAGCTTCTATTGTTTCTGTTTTGTTTGTTTGTTTAAAGGCTTCTCCTTCCAGTTGCAAAAAATGGTGCCTCCTCACAGGAAAGAGACAGAAAACAGAGAACTGCAAAGAAGAAAAATATCAGCAGCAACCCTATCACCCTGAAAAAAATAGCCCCTGCTAATATTTTGGTATTTTTCCTTCCACTTTTTTTAGGGATTGATATGTACATAAATAAATACATTGTTTTACACAAAAGAAATAATCCTTACATTTGTCAAGTACCCAAAATGGACCAGGTACTGTTTCAGGCATTTTGAATATATTATCTCTGAATCTTACAACAACCTTGCAAATAAAAATCAAAGGAATTTACATTTAAAATGTCTACTAAGCAATAGCGCTATCAGAAACAATAGAGGCTCCCATCTCACACGGCCCCCTCTGCGTGGACCTGGCACGTTCTGTGGCTCACACCCTCCTGCTCACATGTGGACCCTCTCTCTGCAGGCGCCACTGTTGTCCCTCGGGAGGCAAGGGGCTTCCCAAGCCATAAGGATTGCAAGGACAAAGCCACAATGCAAAGCCAGGGCTCTATGGCTCCAAGTGTAGGTGTTCCCAGTCACCCCCAGCTCTGAGCCCCAAACTCTGACCACCACAAATGTCACCCAGCAGCCTCATCCTGGCCCTTGGGCAGTGGGTCCAGGACTCTCACCTTGAGCCCATCTTCTCTCCCCATCTTCCTAATCCATTGGTACTGCAGGGAAGATCCATGTCCTTTAACCTAAGTCTGAGGCCTTGCCAGCTGCCTAGATCCTGGCCTGACAGGAAGGCAGAAGACAGAACTGGCAAAGAGTGGGGTTTGGGCTCTGACAGACAGCTGCAGCCCCTGCTTGGCCACTTACTGGCTGTGTGTCCTCAGGGAAGTCAGTGGCCCTCTCTGGGACTTATACTCATACTCTATGGAGTATAATAAATACTCTACAGAGCTCTGTTGAAAACCAAACAAAATCATTCCATGAAGCACTTAGTGCAAAATGTTGGCTCTCTTCTACATTAAGAACAAGATTCTCGGGGCTAGGAGTGTAGCTCAGTGGTACAGCACTCGTCTAACATGCATGAGGCCCTAGGTTTGGACCTCAGCACCACCCACGCACAAGAAAAGGAACAAGACATTCAGAAATTTAAAAAAGCCACACCACCAAACCCCAAGCCAGGACACTGGGACACATGTCCTGGCTCTTTCTGGTCCTCTACTGTGACTGGCTGGCACCGACCCACTTTGCAGAATATCAGGGAGTAACTGACTCCCGAAAAACAAGAGGAAGAAGAGAAGCCACTTGTTTGCAGATCTCCCCAGCACTGCGGTGCCACCACCCCACTTCCTAGGGGCAGAAACCCCTGGGCTCAAGGACCTGTGAAGCCGTCCTCCCCACCCACAGACGCAGGCCATGTCTTCTTTGAGTGGCAGGTGTCCTCCAGAAGATCAGACCGAGGAGGAGGCCAGGGAGGAACTGTATTTGACACTCAGCTCTGCCTTGGACCACCCAGGTCTGTTAGCACCTCACTGGGCTGCAACAGCCTGGGAGGCCTTCCTGGAGGAAGAGGCACCCGGGGGAGAAGAAACGACTCTGCATCCAGAGGGGAGCACAAGCTGAACCCTGGATTCGGAGGCTCCAGGATCCCTGGTTGCTGGCTGAGTCCTGTAGGCCTCTGCAGGAGACTGGCCCCCTCTGGGCCTCAGCTTTCCCTCTGTGAAATGGGCATCACAATCCCACTGAATTGCAAGGGCTGAGCCAATAGGAACGAGTCCACCATGAACCAGTGAACGGTTCTGCTCTGTGCCCACAGTGGCAGCCGACTCCGGGGTAGCCAGAATTCCCTTCTTCCAGGGTCTTTGGTCATTTATTTTTGGTTAATTAAATGGTAAGATTTTCATGTCTGATTATTTACTGCCAGCCAGCTTCATTACCAGCTCCCCCATAAATCACAGCAGGGAGCCTGGCTCCGGCAGGCCCCCCTCAGCCTCAGCCTCAGCCTCAGCCTCAGCCTCTGTGCTGCTGCTCCTAGACAGAGGCCCTGGCCCCAGCCACGCTTGGCCTTTGGGGGCCAGGAGAGGTGGGAATCGTGACGGTTCCTGTCCTAGACACAGCACAGACCTCCCCCCAGCCAGGACCCACCCTGCACCACCAGGCCCTGCTCGCTGCAGGCGGTCAGCTGGGTAGAGGGCCTCAGCGGGCCCGCAAGCTACTTCGCGCCTGTGCCTCATGAGCCCATTGCCACGGCAGAGCCACTTTGCAACAACCACCCAAGGTTCAGGTGGTCAGACCAGGTCCCGAGGCCCCACAGCCAGCAGTGGGGAATGAGGATTTCAACTCAGCCATCCAGCTCCAGGGGCTGGGCCCAATCACTGCGTTGAGTTAAAGAGCCTTAGGGTCAGATGAACCTGGACTCAAATTCCAGGTCTAATGTCTACAAGAATGACAAGACCTTCATGGCTGTGCTCCAGTTTCCTCAGCAGAACCCCATGGGACAAAGGCCCCAGGGCGCTTCCTCAGCTCTAGCCTTCGCCACAGGGGGGGCAGCAAGCAAAGCAGCAAAGGCAGCCAGCTAACAGCTCCCACATGACATGGATCCAGAGGTACCAGGATCCACAGCTGTCCAGAGCTCTGTCCCCAAGCCCCAGCACCTGCTGGACACCCCATGAACACTCAGCTCCGACATGCTGGATGATGGAATAAGTGAGTGAATGGTGAAGGGACAGACCCAAGCCCACAAAGAAAAGGCTGAATGAGTGACTGAATGGACAAAGGGATGAGCAGACAAAGGGCTGAGTGGTTGAACCAATGGCTGAATGGAGAAGCAAATGAATGAATGAACGAACAAACAAATGAACAAACGAAAGAATGAATGAATGAATGAATGAATGAATGAATGAATGAGCAAAAGAACCAACCAGCCCTTGAATGGACCAATAAATAAACACTGGATGAACTGAAAAATATAAGAACAAGTGATCAGATAAACTAAGGGATAGATCAATGGCAAATTAACAAAGAGAAATAATAGGATGGAAAGGGGAGGAGAGGGGACATAGTGGTTGGTTGATTGTGTCAACTTGAGAAGCTAAGAGCTTAACTAAATTGTCTCAGCAATTCCACACCCTAGGGTGTAGAGGTCCCACCCTGGAGTAACTCATCATGTAAAAGGAGAATGAGGAAGGAGCCAAGGCCCCATTCTTCCTTGGAGGAGCTCCAGTCTTCGCCATCAGCTTGGACATCACCTCCTGGCTCTAGCGCAGGCTCTTGGCTTCTGTCTTGGATCCTTCAGCCTGCCGGTGTGGACTCTTTGTCTTCCATTGCAGATCCATCGGCATCTTGATACAGACTTGCACAGAACACTGCTGTGGGCTCCAGACCTTGAACTGAATCCTTCAGTCTCCAGTGTGCAGACGCCCTCTGCACACTTCCTCATTCGACTCTGTGGCTGAACACTGTAAGCCAAGCTTGGAATTTCTTATACATTTCTGCAGGAGACAGAGGCCAAGAAGAGGATGGGCCACCTGGCGCCAGCGCAGGCCTGGCACTGAGCAGCTCCCAACGGCAACATGGCCCCTCGTGTGAGACCTGCCTGCTCCCCAGCCCAGCCCTAGCCCCTCCACCCGAAGCAAGTGGGCTTCCTCCCATGCACCCCAGCAGGTCTGGAGCTCAGGGAGCTGCCTCCCTCCTGACAGCCTTGAGAGCCAGGCCAGGAAGCGGTTGGCTTTGCCAAGCACCCGGCTGAGTCTTTAACTATTACATTAAGCATCTGCTTTGCCATTCACAGATCGGATAGCATTTTACCCCTGAGATATTTGATTTTATTACCTTCCAGGGAGCGGGCCAAGCAAGTGTTCTTATTGATTTGCACATTAAATATATTAGTAATAAAACAACATCTCCGTAAACCAATTGTAAAATCAATATTAATTGGTACCAAAATATCACAAGTAGTTGAATTACAATTAAGGGAGGGGCAAGTCCTGCCTTGGGGCACAGGGTGAAGAGGTCCCCAAAGAGAGAAGGGTAGGGAGACCAGTTTGCAGAATCAGGCAGACTTGAGCCTGAGTTTCCTCAGTTTCCTCATCTGCTAAATGGGAATAATCACTCAAGTCTGGTGAGGGTTGAATGGCCAATGCATGCACGGGGCCCGGCAGCAGCAGGTGGCCAAAAAATGCTTTCCTCCTCCTCCCCACCTCCCCTGTCTGTCCCAGCTGTAGGCCTAGTGTAAATCACTCCCACTGTAGTAAGAAAGGGCACTACTGGCAATGGGGAAGAGAAAGAAACATGGGCAGGGTGAGAGAGAACTTTGGGGAAGACAAGGCGTTCAGTGAGGGTAGGACTGGGGCCTACCTGGGGCCAGGCAGGGGTCTGGGCAGACTCTTGAAGGACGGGTAGGGACAGCACCACGCCAACACCTGAGCAATGGGAAAAGAGCCAGAGAAGTGGGCTTGGCAGCCAAAGGAAGGCCAGGGGTCCCTCTACTGCCTTTCTTCCTTAAATAAGAAAACACAAATCAAAGAAACTTTAGGCCTTCTGCAACGTGCGGGAACACGGAAGCCTGGAGTGTGCCACCGCTGCCAGTGGCCACGTCCCTGGGGCCCTCTCAAGCCACAGCAGCCACAGAAGAGCCGGTCTCCCTGGCCCCACCCATGCGGCCCCCATCCCTGGGTCTGCCAAGGCCCCCAGGCGCTCCTTATACCCAGGTCCCCCCATGGTGCCCAAGTGCTGCACCTCTTCCGTCATGGCCACCTGGATCCTTCTACCACTTTGCCAGGCAGCCTTGAACATCAACTCTGTTTTATAGAACAGGAAACCAGGCTCAGCCAGAAGGCGCCGGCTGGGCACGCCACCAGCAGGTAGCAGGCTGGGACTGGGGAACTTAGGCCAAGAGCTGCCGCGCTCCAGCGGGTGCCTCCCTCTTCCAGTCCCAGCAGAGGGACAGCAGGGCACTGACTCAGGGCTGCTCAGCCACTGATAGGTGTGTCCCCTCTGTCCCAAACCACAAGATCATGCAGGAGGTGGCCACTCACCTCCTACTCCTACTTCTCCATCCCCCATGGCACCAACGAACCTACCCAACCTCACACCTGACAGATGCCAGCCAGAGGCTCAGGGACTCAACCCCAACTCCCAATTCCAAGAAAAGCGGCTCAAGCTGGCTCCAGCCACCTCTGGTCAGGAGGCCCACAATGCCATCACTGCCCGTGGGGTCATCAGGGAGTGGGGGGCTCAAGAGACACCCTAAAGGAGGCATCCCCTCCCCCATCTTTCTCCTCTTTGTGAAGAGGGCATAGAAATATCCCTTCCTGCCACTGTTGTGCATATTAAACGCTCCAGTAGATAATTCTTGTGGTTATCACAGAAGCCTCCTGCAGGAAGCTTGCTCTGCGCTGGGCCTGGCTGTACCAGGCCTCTGCCCCGTACACTCTGATGGAACCTTCAGGACAGTTCCTTACTGCTACCTTACCAGGGAAGAAACTGGAGAACAGAGAGGGAAAGCAACTTGCCGAGGATTACTCCAGGCTGGGATTCCACAGCAGGTCACTCTGGCTCCTCAAGCCATCTTTTCACAGTTGGCCTGTTACTCTTTTTCCAAGAGAACTCTTGAGGCTGCCGTTGCTCCTGAGGAGGGCAGGTGAAAAGGCCCGCAGCAAAGCCCGAAAGGCCACGCTCCTGACACTTGCAGATGACCCTTGTTACACAGAGATGAAGTGACATAGGTGGGGTCCCCTAAGGAAGGAGCAGTGCGCCCTACCCGTCTTCCAGCTTGAGGCGCCTCCAGCTGCCTCCAGAGCCTGCCTCCCCGGGGCCCTGCGGCACCTGCCTCTCGAAGCAGCACGATGAATCATCCACACCCGGAGCAGCCGTCTGGAGGAGTCCCAGCTGGCATGCCAGCCCCAGGTGACCGGTTGCCACTGCAAGATGCCAGCCAGAAGCCAGGGCCCCCACTCCAAGGAGCCAAGGAGGAGGTCAGGTCTCTCCTCCATTGTCCCTGGACACGCATTCCTCTGCAGCCTGACTGCTGGAAAGCAAGAAGCCCTGGAAAGAAAAGAGGGGGACAGGGTGTTGGAGGGCCACGGAGGGCCCCGAAAGGCACCAGGGAGCCCTTAGCTGACAACAGAGAGTCCCAGCCTAAGCATGCAGGCTGTGCTGTGCTGTGCTGTGCTGTACCTCAGCCTCAGCCTGGGGCCGGGGAGGGCCAGCCAGCAGCCTCCCTCACCACCCCCACCCCCACAAATGCACCCTGCAACAATCAGCCCCAGAGAGCTGGGGGTTCCTATAAAAGGAAGTAGGGAGTGAGTAGAGGACCGAAGGCCTCCTCAGCCAGCACGGTCCACGATCCCCACGGCACCTGCCTATGCGCGCCTGCACACGTGCACGAGGTCACCTGTGTGTGTGCAGGAGCACATGTGCGCTCGCATGCCTCAGCTGTGTGGGCACCTGCGCTTGGGTTCATGGTGTGCATGTCCAACATATGCACAGGTAGGAGCGCGTGTGCACGGACACAGGCACAGCACTGTACACTTGCATGTGTGTGTGTGTGTGTGTGTGTGCCACACAAGACGGCCTTCGCACGCAGAAGCTCTCCTGCACTTTGGGC
>PVKN010002207.1:0-25000 GCA_004027915.1 Capromys pilorides | reverse complement strand
CCAAAGTACTGGGAGTCTCTGGAGTTCTGAGCTGTCCCCAGCACAGTGGTAGGCAGCAGGACTCTATTCCATGTGGTACCGGGGATTGAACCCAGGTCCTTATGCTTTCCAGGCAGGCGCTTAAACTGCCGAGCTATCGCCCCAGCCTGATGGCAGTGTATCTTTAGCTTTGATACTTAAAAAAAAAATTAAATGATCACCTTAACTTTTAACCACACTTCAAAGCTAGGGACAGTTTGAGTGGAGGGAGAGAGGCGGGCAGAGAAACTGAGGCAGTGGCAGCCATTGCCCGTGCAGAGTCACTCAGACTGGATTAAGAAAGGGCTTGGAAAAAAAAAAAAAAAAGAAGAAGGGGCTTGGGGCTGGGAGCAGAGCGCTCACTGAGGGCCTGTGTGGGTCTGGTGGCCCGAGTACCTCTGCTCTTCCTCGCAGAAGTCACTTTCCAAGCCCTCTCTCCTGCCACTCCAGCGCTAGTCCCCAGCTGGGACGCTGGGATGCTGGGATGCTGGGATGCTGGGATGCTGGGATGCTGGGATGCTGGGATGCTGGGACGCAGGAAAGTCAGACCCAGATCCCCTCTGTGAGGAAGCTCTGACCTGATAGAAGGGCAGAGCAAGTCCTTGGAGAATGGAGCTGTCCGCCTGGGGACAGGACAGATCCCACTGGGGCCACAGCGCGTGGGCAGGCAGCCTTGAACTCGAGCTCCTAGGCTTGTGAGCTGTGTGACTATGGACATTTTCCTGCTAGTCATACGTGACCAGCCCACCTCCACAGGGAGGTGTCGCCGGCACTCAGAGAGCTGATCCAGGCACACTCAGGCTGTCCTGCTCCCCAGGGGCAGCGGTGGCCACAATTTGGGTTGTTCAGGCCCGCATCTCCAGGAACACAGCAGACCTCTTAACTGGAGGAGGGGAGGAGCGAGGCCCCACCCCGCCCCCAGCGTGGAGTAAATATTCCTGCAGCTGACTGGAAGCTTCCACAGCGACACTGACTGGCTCAGAAAAGCCCCAAAATGCACACAACTGCTCTTGGGAGCAATAAGAGCAGCGTCTGGGGCAGGTACATCCCTGTGTCTGGGGCTGCGGGCTGGACCTCACCACGTGCATGCTCGGGAGGCTCTCCCCACCCCACCCCCCAACTTGAGACTGGCTGTGTCATTCAGGCTGGTCTTGAACTCACTGTTGTAGCCCAGGCTGGCCTCCAACTCACTACAGGCCTCCTGCTTCAGCCTCGTAGCTGCTGGGATTACAGGAATGTGTACCCCGCTAGGCCCAGGGGGCTCCTTCCTTCCAGTGATGCCTCCACCAGCCTTGACTTCCCTCCACAGCACTGGGTTAATGGTTCTCAGGTGCAAACAGGACAAGAGCTTGAGGATCATGGGGTCTTTATCCTCACTGCCTCCTCATGTTATCCAGGCCAGAGATAGGGAGGAGATTATCACATGGAGACTCTCTCCCCCACCAGCTTGGTAGCCACTAGTGGGGGCAGGGTCACCTTGAGGAGAGTTATTGAGGCCCAGGAAGAAGTGGGAAGATATTATGCACCGAAGGCTACAGCCGAGGACACTAATCTGAACAGACAAGGAATCAATGGGAATTTCTATTTAGGGAGGAAATCAATAGGAATTTCAAGGTAGGAAAAAGGGGAATTACCTTTAATTGGAGTTCTGGTACAGCTGGTTTTCTGGTAAGGCCAGGGGTCCCCAAGGATGGAGAGGGATGTCAGTTGGGACCCCCACCCTGCCCTGCCTCTGCCGTTGTCCAGTGTGTGTCTTCCACCAGGTTAGAGGCCCCTTCTCTCAAGAAGGCCTTGTGTGCCTGGTCATGAGGCTGGGGTGAAGTAGATAGAGGTCTCTGGAATTGCACCGTTTCCTTAGCTATTAGGTGGGGTATGGAGGATCCTTAGGCTCACCTGTGATAAGCAAAGCCCAGTATGTTAGACAACATTTGCTAATAGCAGGGCCAAGCCCCATCCCAAATGCTTTGTCTATAGGTGATGGTATTATCTCCACTTTGGAGGGAGAATCTGAGGGACAAAGGGTTTGAACAACCAGCCCAAGGTCACATGTCTAGGAAACTGAGGAGCTGGGACATGAAGGCCAGCGAACCTGGTGCCAGAACCTGGGTTCCACCCATAGTGCTTTGCTCCCCATAGCAGGTGCCAGTACTGCTAGATGGGTCCCAGGCTAACCTCAAGGAGCTGCAACGGCCCTGCCCCAGAGAGAGTTGGGTAGGCTTAAGCACCATGGGGGCACCTGTTGTAGTCAAGGAAACAGATTTAGTACAGGACAGTTTATAGAATTATTTTATAATAATCATCCCCAAAGCCATATGCAAAGAAGCATAAGAGATCTGGCCACGATAGTGATCCAGAGAACCCATCTGAGGGCCTGGATCTCTCAACAATGTCTCATGCAAGTGTGTGTCAAGAACATGCACTGGGAGTGCCTAGTGGTGGAAGCTAGAAAGTCTGTGCCAGTGGGGTGGAGGATTTGGGCTAGCAGGCTACGGGACCTGCACTGCAGCCAGGAATCAACACTCGAAGTAAGGACCACAGCTCCGCCAGAGAACCCCAGCCATCCTTAGCGACAGCAAAGTCCTAAACTCTTCTAATGACTGGAACAGCCAAGTTCATATCAGAAAAACCAGCAGGATGCACGTCCCCAGGAGAGTCAACAGTGCACCACCTTCCCCTCCAGTTAGTTCTCCTTTCATGCTGTGGGTAGCAATCCTCAACTGGGCCCTCCACACCCAGGACCACGCTGACTAGTTCAGCTGGGTGTTCCAGGTTGACCAGTAGTTTATTCGCCACATGCCTTGATCAGGTTCCTCCTGTGTTTTCCCCAGTACACCCATAAACTTCCTCCAGGGCCCTGTCCAAACTAGAACAAGATTCTCTCTTGGAAGCCAGGTCACCCCCACTACCTGGCAAACCTCTGCAGGGGGCGGTGCTACCTGCTTCAGGGCCCTGACAATGAGGCCACAGTACGGAATGTGGAGGACTCCCCAGAAGAGGGAAATCCATTCCCACTGGGGGCCATCCAGGAGCTTGAGCTCTAACTGGGTCACAGGAGGGGAGCTACCCCAGGCTGCAGCCTTCTGAGTTCTAGAAGCAGGACTGTTCAGACAGTGACCCAAAGGACCAAGAGGAAGCTTTAGAGGAATAGTGATGAGACCTGGAAGAGGAGGAAGGGCAAGAGTGGCTTGGGGAGGGGTCCTCAGGCAGCACTTGGCTTCTCCCGAGTCCCTCCCTTTGCCTCTTTGCTAGATGAGGAAAGAGGACTCAGGGGAAAAGGCCTGCCTTGGACTACCTGTCACCAGGAGGTGGCAGGGCCAGGAACAGGTGGAATTAAAGGGTCAGGATAATCTGTTGTTGGGGGCTGGGAGATGAGAGATGGTTGCCATGAGAGCCTCAGCAGACTGACTTGGGTAGTGTCTCTGACATCCCTGGAGACCTGGGTGCTGTGCAGAAACTGAGGCAAGTTGTCCTTGTAGTGACAGACAAGGCAGACCCCAAGCTGCCAGACTCCCTCTTCGTCCCTTTCCTGACCAATTCCAGCTGAAGTCTTGGGGAGGGTTAGGGTTAGGGTTAAGGTTAAGGTTAGGGTATGGGTTAAGGCTAGGATTAGGGTTTGGGTTTGGGTTAGGATTAGGATTAGGGTTGGGGTCAGAGTTCTTGTTATAGCTCTGGTTATGGTTCCACTTGGACCAGGGGCAGTGGCTGGGCAGTAGGGTCCCCTGGAATTGGATCCTGTTCACTGTGACTCCTGGTAAATGACACATTGGCTTCAGGGCCTAAACTCTCAATCTGTTTCCAGCTCTGTGAAAAGAGACATCAATCCTGCCCTGAGGGTTGTTTTAAGGATCGGAGATACATGAGATGTGCAGCACCATCTCCAAGGAAGTCCCATGGGTGTTTCCTGAAGGACGGAAGAATTTTCTAGATAGGTGGATGGATGGACAGATGGACAAGTGTGGTTGGGTGAATGAAAGTGACCTGACCCCACACTGGCTGGCTGGCTTTGCTAAGAAGTAAAGTGTCCCACTGGGGAACACTTTACCCAGGCAAATGGGAGCGAGTGGCCTGAAAGTGGCCACATAGATGTCTTCTGGCTGCCATTCCCACCCTTATGAGTAGGAAGTGACAGAAAAACTGTTGGGGGAAAGGTGCCCTCGAACCCACACAAGGCCATACTCGTGTTAGCTGATGCAAAAGGAATGGTTTACTGACAGCAGCTAGCAGGTGCCGGGCTGCTCAGTGGACCTGAACAGCAGTGATGGCTGGGGGGGCAGGGTCTATACAGAGCGGGGAATCGGGGAAAGTGGGTCATAAAGTGTCCTGAGCTGGGCCGAGGTGTTCTGGGCAGGAGGAAGCGGGAAGGGGGGTCATCAAGTGACCCTGGCTGGGTCAGGGTGTTTGGGCACAGAGTACAGAGTCCTTGAAGCAAGTTGAAACAAAGCTGAACGCGTCATCAGCGGGCGCAGACAGTCAAGGTTGCAGCATGGCTGTGGCGGGCGCATCCCGGAACATCAGAAGTTTACAGGGGAAGGGGGCCCACAGCTGGGTGCCCTAACAGGAAGCACCCCAACGTTCCTCACTGTTTTTAGGCCACAGCTCTCAAGTGCAGCCTCTGCTTCAGCAATACAAAATAAAGCACCACCAGCGGCGGACAGGAACTTTCCAGGAAGGGAGTTCCAGTGTTCAAGTCAAGGGAGAATGGAGACCTAGCTGAGGGACAGCTGGGTACACCACCCCGGGGGTCCTGGGTTCTGCCCTGGGAAGGCCAAGCTGTCCATACTCCACTAGGTAGCTCACTGTAGCTCAGGCTCTCGGGGACATTCTTCCTGTCCCACCCCAGGATGACCACTAAGTGTGGGTCATCATCCCTTCTTCACAGGGGAGGAAAACAGGGCCCCAGGGCGGAAGTGGCTCATCCAAGCTGCTGTGGGCCCTGGCCTGCCCAGACAGTGGTCCTCCCCTTAGGGACATAGAGAGTTGGCCTCCTGCCTCCCTTCTCTGTTCCCACCCAGGCCAGCCCCGTCCCCTCTCGGGTCAGCTGGGCTCGGCAGGCTCAGCTGGAGCCTGAGGTTATTGGAAACAGCGGGGCCTGCTCATCTCATTAAGTCCAGGGAGCGGGGTCAGCAGCTTTTACAGGCCCCATAAACCATGGCTGGTGGCCACTGCAGCACACGGCTCAGCCGGGTGGCCTGTCCCTCCCTGGGCCAAGACAACCAGCTTCTTCCTTAACGAACTAATCTTCCAGACTCATAAAACCACCAGAAATGTCATGGGTGGTCTGTGCCCCCAAAGATAATTACAGGGTGATGCTCTCACCCTTGAGGTGGCTGTGGGGGAGGCAGATTGCTCTAACAGAGGCCCTAAGAACCCTCTGGCCTCTGCGACTGGCGGCGATGTAATGAGCCCTTGCACCTATCAGCTCATTAAGCCCTGGCCAGCCTCACGGAGTGGACGCCACTTGTCCCAATTTATAGACATGAAATGAGCTCCCAGAGGTGAGCCTCAGTCCGCCGGGTGCAAGGGGCAGAGCTGGGACTCAAACCCACAACCAGCAGGCCCAGAGCAAAGCTCCTCAGCCCCATATGGGTCATAAGATCCACTTGATGACTCAACTGAGCACCACTCTATAGCTTTAGAGCGGAAGCTGGAGAGCTCTTCTCGGCCTCTCATGCCTTCCAGCGCCCCTGGAGCTGTGCAGAAAAGGAGGCAACAATGAAAAGCTCCTGCCCGGCTAGGGGGTGAGAACCTGAAATCCCAGCACGTGGGGAGACTGAGGCAGCAGGATCACAAGCTCAAGCCCAGACAGCAATGTGATGATTGAGCGAGACCCTGGCACAAAATAAGGGACAGAGTCACAGCTCAGTGTGAAGGTCCCAGCTTCAGTCCATAGTACAGGGCCGCCTGTGAGGAACTGGGAGAGAACCCAGAACCCAACTCCCACCCACAGTAGCCTGACGCCAGCCACTCTGCCATGCATAGGGGACCCACGCTCCGTGGTGGTGGGGACACTGCTCCCCAGGAGGCATCCCCAGGCCTTTCCTTAAGCCCCACAGTACCACCCACCCTGCTATAACATGAACTGTAGCCCCCTTCACCCAGACCTGACCTGGAAGGAGAGGGGAAGGAAGAGGCCTGGCCTGGGGGTTACAGCTGAGACCCTGAGGTCTCCCATGGGTGGGGAGGGACCTCACAGTCAAGGGTGTCACCCCACTTCCTGAGAGCTGGGAAATGTTGCAGGAAACACCAGCGGGCTAATGCTGCCATGGGGTGGGGGGGTGGCGGGGGGGGGGGGGCAAACACCCAGGGATTTCAAAAGCTCTGTTAGACAGCGCCCTTGCCTGTGTACCACAGGAGCACAAGTACACACATACACGCACACACGCACATGCACACGCCTAGAAAGGGCCAGAATCTGGTCCGGTCCCCTTCACACAGACTCCCTAGGTGGCAACGTCAAGTGCGTCCACGCTGCTGGATAGAGCCGATCCCAAACCCCCTAGAAGTTTGCACTGTGCACACATCGTGCGTTTCTGCCGCATGAGCGTCCCTTGGGCATCCCGTGCCAAGCTCAGCAGATCAGCCTGAACACGCGCAGCCTCGGGGAAAGCGCGCATTCTGTCCCCGGCAGAAGTGGACACACACAGGGTGCCCTCAGAGTGCTGCTGCCTGGCTCCACTTACATCCTTGGGGGCCCTGCGGAGCCCTCAAACATCCTACGGTGCTGTGGCTTATACCTAGCTGGCCCCCAAGGGCTGGATGTGCTCACAGGTAGGGCTCTGGGAAGAGGACTGGACCCTGGGATGCCGTAGCTGTCTTGCTGTTAGGAGGTGCGGCCAGGCTAGGGGAAGCAGCCCGGGTGTGTGACCTGGAAGAGTTTGTCGACCTCCCAGGCTCTCACCTTCTCTCTCTGCTTCCTGGCACCATGACCTGAGCAGCTTTTTGTGTCCCTCTGCCGGGCTATTTCAGCTTTGAGAGTTGACCAAACTGGTCTACAAACAGGTGTCAAAATAAACCTCTCCTCCTTAAAGTTATGGATGTCTGATATTTCTGCCACCACAGGAAAGTGACCAAGACCTAAGGGAAGCCCTCAGGCACAGAGTGACAGACTTGCCTGTACCCAGCACCCCAGTGCCCACCCAGGGCCTCAGGAACTGGAGCCCCCATGCAGAGTAACCCTGGCATAGATGAGTGTGGCCTTGCTGGCATCCTCTCAGTGGGCACACATGACATGGGCTGCCCTGGAAGACAGGGAGGAAATGTCCCAAAGAAATAGGAAGAAGAAGGGTGGTGGGAAAAGGGACAGGAGGCAGGGGGAAAAGATAAAAGGAGGAAGACAAGGGTAGAAGAGGGGAGGAAAGGGGCCCTCCCGGGAGGCTTGGCTGCTATCACAGGGCCAGGGCATCCCCGCCATTCCTAGCTGGCAGGACAGTAACCCACCCATTCCTCAAGTGGAAGCTGCCAACTTCCAAAACCTGACCTGGCCTTTCCTAGGTCCTCCTGTGCTGCCCCCTAACCTGGTCTCCTCACAGGCTCCCCAGTAGCCACCTAAGCCCTCTGTCCTCAGACAATGATGTGAATTAGACTATGCTGTTGTTGTATGGGGTCACGATCACTATACCTGGCCGAGGGACTCTGGGAAGGTCACAGCCTCTGAGCTCTTCTACAAAATAGCACAGGTGGCTGGTAAGCAGCACAGCGAGCCTTAGCAATCATTGAGAGACCAACCAGGGGCACGTCCTGGCCAGATCGCCAGCGGCTGGACTCTCACATCAGTGCCACTCCTGTTCCTCCAACTCACTCTGCCCACTGTTCTCCGGGACTTTATCTGTATGGGTGTTTGGAGTGCCTGCTTGCCCTCCCACATGCCCACAGGAACCTCCCTTCTTCCTGGGATCGGGCCCTCCCTGAAGCACAGGACCTGCTCCTTGGTGTAGCAGGGAGCCAGGCACCAAAGGTCCAGTGTGCCCCACCCCTGTGTACCCAGTTCCCAGTCCAGGACCCAGAACACCCTGACGTTGAAGAAGTCCTTACAACTAAATGGATGGATGGATGGATGGATGGATGGACACATTCCTCCCTGCTGCCCCTGTTCCTTGGTTCCCTCCCACCCGCCTGAATATGTGGTTCAAGCCCCAACCTGATTAGACTTTGTTCCCTTCTGCAGCCTGAACCCCAATCCCACTCCTGCCTACCTCAAGTCCACTCACCAGTCCCTGCAGGGCCCCTCAAAATAGCACTGACACGGTCCCTCCACCAAGCCCCCAGTGGCTCCCCAGGGCCCCCTTTTGGAGACCACCAAATCTGCCTCACTCTGCCCAGGCTCCCCAGAGAACCCTCAGGGTACACTCTAGGTGAGGATTTCCCAGGCATCTTTAAGAGACAAGGACTACATGACCCAGGGTTTGGACTGTTACACTGCCTACCATGAGAAATGGCGGATTGTTTGCAAAGTGGTCTCAGTTAATCTCCTTCCTCAACCACACCTCTTCACAGTGAGGCTTGGGAGCTGCTCCCAACAGAGCCAGGTATGTTTCTAGCCCTGAGATCCAGGCTTGCCAGTGAGAGGGGCAGAAGCCTCCAGAAACTCATAACATCTTTCTTGTCCCTCTCAGGACCTCTGCTACCATGCTGTGTGACTGCAAAGGATGAGAGGCCATGGAGCAAAGAAGCAGGCCATCTAGCTGACCTGCCCATGGACCCCAGGTATATGCATCCCACGGACCCCAGGTATATGCATGATCCCAACCAAGACCAGAAGAGCCAGCCAGCTAAGCCCAGCCCAGCTGGCCAACCCTGGAGCAGCAACATAAGCCACTGAATTCTAGAGTGTTTTGTTACGTAGCTAGAGCTAATTGACACACTACCTCTCAGCTGTGAGGGACTAAATGAAAAAAATCATGGCAGGTGATCCAGCAGTGCCCAGAACAGTAAGCCTTGGGAAACACTAGGTCTTTTTATTTGCAACAAGCCTTTGAGAACTGAATGAAGCTGGGACAGAAGGGGAAAGAGAGGTGTGTGACACCACAGTGAGGACTGCTACATTGGCACGCATTGCAAATGAGGGAGTGGCCAAGGTCCTTGTTATGGTTTAGATCTAGAAAGTTCCTCCAAAGCCTCATGTGTTCAGAGGCTGGGCTTTGGGAAGGTGATTGGATCAAAGGAGGGAGGCCTGTCCCTATGGATTGGTCCACCATAACTAAATGTGCTATTAAGAGGCAGGATCTGGACAGAAGAGGTAGGAAACTGGGGGTGTGATGCAGAGGGGTGTGTCTCCATCCCTGGCTCTTCCCTTCTCACTCTGCTTCCTGTCTGCTGTGAGGCGACTGGATTTCCTCCGCTAGAGCCTTCCACTAGGTCTTCTTGTCTTAGAGGCAGCCGACAATAGACAGAATCTTCTAAAAGCCATGAGCCAAAGTATGTCTCTCCCCCTTTAAATTGTGGATGCTGGGTACTTGTCCAGTACCTTTAAGACGAGTTAACAAATTGTCCAGAGACTTTATGGGTTATACAGAGGCCCAAGGGGGCCTGGCATGGAGGCCAGAAACCAAATTGCTGAAGAATAAAGAACAGAAAATCTGAGGTGTGCTCTGGCCCCTGAGGGCAGGGAGATGGGCCCTCTGCACAGGCAGGCGGGCACAACACAAATGCTGACAACCTGAGCCCTGGCTGAGACCTTCCTGGAGAGAGAGAGCTTCAGGAGAAGGAAATGTGGCCATAACTGGGGTTGATTCTGTGTCCCACACTGCAGCTTGCACTCTGCTGGCCTGAGACCTTGGGGAATCCCGGACACCCACACTGAGCTAAGTAGGTGAGTGGTTGATAGACTGTGTCAACTTGGGAAGTTAAGAACTTAACTAAATCATCTCAGCAGTTCCACACCCTAGGGTGTAGAGGCCCCTCCCTAGAGTGACTCATCACTTAAAGGGTAGGAGAGGGAATGGAAGAGGGATGGAGCCTTCCATTTCCTCAGGGAGCTCCAGCCTTCGCAGTCAGCTTAGACAACATCTCCTGGCTTCTAGTGCAGACTCTTTGGCCTCCGCCTTGGACCCTTCAGCCTTCTGGTGTAGACTCCTCAACTCTCCCTAGCAGAGCCATCAGCCTCCTGATATGGACTTGCAGGAACCCTGCAGTGGGCTCCAGACCTTAGACGACACTTCAGTCTCCAGTGTGCAGACGCCCTCTGCACGCTTCCTCATCCAACTCTGTGGCTGACTGTTGTAAGCCAACCTTGTAATTTCTCATACATTTGTACAGCTCATGTTGTATCTGCTCCTCAAGGAAAACCCTGGGTGATACAGTAGTCACAGAAGTAGCCCCGGGGGTCATGTTTGAGTGGTCAGAGCAGGGTGCAGAGCGACAGTAGCAGCAGGTTGAAAGGAGGGTGCAGACGGAGAATCAAGATGACCAGTCACCTGCCCCTACCACTGATTCTCAGGTCGGGGAGGGTGCTGACCTGCCACAGGGTACGTCAATGGACACAGACATGTTCCTTGTCTTCCAAGGGAAAAGGGACACCTAATCGGCTGGGAGATAGGATTCTGTTGGGGAGCTACAAGGCAGAAGAACGGGGTTCCTGGGCCAGGACCATCTCAGTCTAGAGCAGGTGACATAAAACAGAAATGGAAATGGTCATAATGTTGGGACCATAAAATGTGAAGGGTGGGCCCAGAACAAAGCAGGTAGACATCTATTTGGGAAAGAAGTGACCAAGGAAACCGAGGGAGCAGAACTCGTGCCACCCACGCCTTCGTTCCCCACACTGAGACACCCTCACCTCCTTGTGGCAGGCAGATCTGGGCCCTGGGACCCCAGCTGAGAAATGAGCCCTGGAGGCCATGCACGGGGGCTCCCACTTGCCTCTGACAGGGCGGCCATCTCTGCACCAGTGTCAGGCAGTGACTTCAATCCCTCATTTCACATGCCCTGTATTGCTTAGCAAGAACCAGGAGAAGATAGGCAATGAATGGGTTTGTACTAGTAACAAGATGGATTATTCATTGAAGGGATGGGAATGGTTGGTTATATTCAAAAGCTGTGACATTGAGGCTGGCCTTGGTCAGATGCTCTCTGGACATAAACCAGATCAGTGTGTGAAGACTGTAAGGGCCAGGACAGAGTTAAAGAGTGTTTAAGAAGCCTGGAATGTGTTTTTTAAGAATTGAGAGGGCCGGCCAGATAGCCCAGTGGATTAAAGCACCTGCTTAGGCAGACACAGGTACCAGGGTTCGATCCCCAGCTGGCAGTGCTGGCACCACCCCCAGGGCGCACTGAGATGGCAACTGAGACTGGACCAGGTGATGCACACCTGAAATCCAGTACTCGGGAGGCTGAAAACAGGAGGATCACTACGAGTACAATCTGTGTAGTGAGACCCTGTAGATCCTGTACTAAATATATAAGTAAAAAAGAATTAAGGAGAAGACTTGTATTAGAATGGGGAGTTTTGAAACAGCTTTATCTTTATGAAAACAAGCATTCAATTTCTGTACACACTTCAGGGACACAGTATGTATAAAACCAGGAACCCTGGATGGAAATGGCAGTGGCAGCGTGCTTGCCTAGCACGTTCAAGGCCCTGGGCTCCACCCCTAATTCTGAAAAGAAAAGGAAAAAAAAAAAAAAAAAAAAAAAAGATCGATTGCATACCAAAGCAAAACGACAAGAGAAAACTACAGAACAATAACTCTTAAAACTATAGATGCAAACATTTTCAATAATACATAAAAGGAATCATGCCAAGTGGGATTCCTCCCAGAAAAGCAAGGATGATTAAGCATCCAAAAATCAACTAAGGGGGCTGGGGAGATAGCTCCAGAAATGCTTGTCTGGCAAGTGCAAGGGCCTCAGTTCAATCCCCAGTTCTGCAAAAAGTAAAAAAATTAAAAAAACAAAAATTAACTAAGGTAATACATATCATAACAATAGAATAAACAAAAACTCACAGAAAAAACTCAGAAAAGGTGTTAGAAATTCACCATCCCTTCTTGATAAAAACACCAATCAAACAAGAATGAGAGTTAAATTCCTAACCCTGCCATCTGTTAAGGCCCACATCTAGGACCGCACTAAATGGCGAGGGTTAGCCTGATACCCTTAGTATCAGGAATAAAACAACAATGTCTGCTCTCCCCTACTTCTAGTCAGTGTTGGACTAGAAGATCTGGCCAGGACAATTACACAAGAAGTAATAGCATCAAGGACTGGAGAGATGGCTCAGCAGTCTAAGCACCTGCCTGGCAAGTGCAAAGACCTAGGTTCAATTCCCAATACCACATACCATGCCACCCCTGGAGCCCTGGGCATGCCATGCCAACCACTGAAATCAGGCATGATGTCACATGCTTGTAATCCCAGCTCTAGGGAGGCTGAGACAAGAAGATCACTACATGTGCCAACTTGTAATGAGCCCTATACCAAATAGATAGATAGATAGATAGATAGATAGATAGATAGATAGATAGATTTAAAACTACAATAGCATCACATTGGAAACAAAGTCAAACTACATGTATTTGCAGATAACATGATCTCTTACATAGAAAATCCTACGGGATCTATATATACCAAAAATAGCTATATGAAGTAATGAACTAGTTTGGCAGTTATAGGATACAAAGATCAATACCCAAAAATCAACTAGGGGCCGGTGAGATGGCTCAGCAGTCTAAAGCACCTGTTTAGGCAAGCTTAGGCAGCTGCAGGGACCGCGGTTCGATCCCTGGCACCACATGCTGCGCCAGCCCCACCCCCAGGGCAGGCTGAGCTGACCATACTATAAAGAAAAGAAAAAAGAAAAAATCAACTGGATTTCTGCTCAGTAGTCATGAATACAACCAAACTGAAATTAAGGAAACAACTCTACTTACAATAGCATGAAAAAGAACGAAATGCTGAGAATAAGTCTAACAAAAGAAGCACAAAACTTATACTCCAACTCCTACAAAATACAGCTGAAGGAAATGAAACCCTCAGTGGGCGGAGAGCCCCGCTTATGAATTAGAAGGCCTGCTATTGTTAGATGGGCGTAGTCTCCAAACCGATCTATGTGTTTAATATAATCCCTACCAAAATCTCAGCTGCCTCTTTTTTCAGATATAGACAATGTGAACCAAACTTCACATGTAAATTCAAGAGTAGGGCCAGGCTTGGTGGCACACGCCTGTAATGCCAGCACTTGGGAGGCTGAGGCAGGAGGATCGGTGCGAGTTTGAGACCAGCCTGGGCTACAAAAGCGAGCTCAAGGCCAGCCTGAACTGCATAGTGAGACCCTGTCTCAAAAAGACAAAAAAAAAAAAAAAAAAATCAAGAGTAAGAATATCCAAAATGAGAAAAATAAAATTGATGGGTTCACGCTTCTCAATTTTACAACTTATTGAAACTGACAGTAGTCAAAACAGTGCAGGACAACGGTAACAACGGATATGTCCCTCTGCGGGATAGAACAGAGCAGAGAGAAATGCAAACATTTAGGATCAGCTGACATTTGACGGTGATGCCAAGGTTATTTAACCAGTGAAAAGTGGTCTTTTTAACAAATAGCACTGAGGCAAGTGAGTATCCACAAACAAAAGAATGAATTTGGACACAGTATTACACCATACACAAAAATTAACTCAGAATAAGAACTAAAACTACTCTTAGGAGAAAAAGCATCAATATAAATCTCGGATTAGGATATAGGTTTTCATATATGACACCTAAGTCACAAACAACAAAGGAAAAAGATAAACAATGCAGACTTCATCTCAATTAAATGCTTTTGTGCCTGAAAGGATGCTACCAAGAAAATGAAAAGGCAACCCATGGGTGCAGGCAGAAAGGCACGTGCAAAGCCCCTGTCCAGCTCTAGCATTAAGAATACAGAAGGACTGCAACTCAACAAATAAAAGACAAATAACCCAACTTTAAAAGGGGCAAAATATGAGTTGACATTTTCCAAAGCAATTATACAAATGGCCAAAAAGCACAAAATGAAACCATTTTCAGCATCGTTTATGATGAGGGAAATGCAAGCCATAACCACAATAAAGTAGCACTTCACACCAACTAAAATGGCTATGCTCAAAAAAGACAAATCACAGACCAGGTGCGGTGGTGCATACCTGCAATCCCAGCACTCTTGGAGGCCCAACAGGTGGACCAGAAACTGAAGCCCAGCATGGGAGAGTTAGTGATTTAGCAAGACCCTATCTCAAAATAAAAAAAAACAAAGAAGTGGTGTGGCTGGGTTCAACTGCCAGGACAAAAACACAATAACAGGGGCTGGGGAGATAGCTCAGTAGAATAAGTGCTTGCCTGGCAAGCGCAAGGACCTGAGTTCAATTCCCAGTCCCATGAAAAATAAAAATAAAAATAAAAAAATTTAAAAACACAATAACAATAATAAGTGTTGGCGAGGATGAAGAAGAGCTGGAGCCCTCCAACCTGCCAACAGGAGTCTGAAAAGTGGTGACCATCTTAGAAAACAGTCTTGCAGTTCCTCAAATGGCTAAACACGTAAGATTATCACATGACCTAGTGCTATAATTTGTGTCTAGCTGTCCCCTCAAGGCCTCGTGCAGTCACAGGAACAGGCTTCTAGAGTGTGTGACCGATGCATGGTCCAGTGCTGAGATTACGGGTGTGAGTGCTGCCCCGTGGAGAGCCTGGATACGACATAAAGAAGGGGAAGAGGCTCTCGCTCTCTCACTGCTCCCTTGTTGCCGTTGCTGCTCCAGCCATCTTCCCCACCGTGAACGGCTGCCCTCCACCCCGTGCCACCCTGCCTTGGGGCCAGCCAAGTATGGACTGAAACCTCCACAAACTGTGAGCTGCATAAACCTTCCCCTCCTTAGTTACAGGCATCAGGCGTTTTGTCTTGGCAAGAAGAGACAAGGAACTAAGACACCTGTCAATTGCATTCTATACTATATACCCAAGAAAGATGGGAGCATTCCCACAGAAAAGTCATACCCAGGCCACCCGTGCCATCGTTCTTGCCACTCTCTAAAGCAGTTCTGGAAGTCCTCTTTCACGAGTGTCTTTAATGGCACAATTGTGGTTGCCTTGATGTCCTCAATTGTCCCAAAATGTTCACCTTTCACGGTCATTTTGACTTTGGGAAAGAGCCAGAAATTGAGCAGTGCCAGATCCCATGGATAGCGTGGATGGGAACCCACTGTCACGTTTTTACAAGCCCTTCCTTTCCACCGGATGGCGCTCAGCACAGAAATTGACTGCATCTCTTTAAACCATATCTCCTAAGGATGCTTAAGGAAGAGGCTTCCGAAACAGCCTCAGCAAACGGCCAGAACAATGGGATGTGCGTGGCCAAAGTGAGAGGAAGTATTTTGAGGGAATCGATCACCATGCATCTTTTACTTCATAATTTTTTTTAAGTTCAACATTTACCATATATTTTGAGATGCACATAAGATACACACACAGGTGTGCAGTGTGTATAGGTACGTGGTGTGCAACCAGAGGATGGAACTCGGGGCCTCAGGTATGCTAGGCCAGCGCCCTACCACCAAGCTCCACCCCTAGCTTCACAAGATACTCGGTTAGAAAAACTAGCAATTAACAAAGAAGGCCAACCCAATTGTTAAACAGTACCAAAAAGGCTGGAATAAGCACCGTACTGTTTGGGAGGTGCTACAATGAAATATCTTAGACTAAGTGGTTAATGAACAGCAGAAGACTATCACTCACTGTTCTGCAGGCTGAGACAACCAAGATGAAGTCTCCCGGAGACTCACGGTCTGGTGAGGTCCCGTTCTCTGCTTCCCAGGTGACACCTTCCTTTGCGTCCTCATGTGGCACAAGGAGCGAGCGAGCTCCCTCCAGCTAAAATCAACCGAGCTGGCAATGCCGCAAGGTAGAGGGAAGGCGCGAGGCCCAGCCCTGTGCGGCATCACTAAGAGAAGCAGAGATGGGCACAACCACTTAGGAACACTTTTGGGGGAGACAGAGAATTAAAGAAAGAGAGAGGGAGGGAAGGAGGAGGAAGGGGGAGGAGGACAAGGACAAGGAGAAGAAAGGAGGAGGAGGAGACAGGAAGGAGAGGAGAGCCAAGAACCCAAGGCAGGCCCGAGAGCTCCCACGGCGGCGAGGTTCGTCGCAGTGCCACACCTGAGCCTGTCGGTGACAGAACGGGCAAGTAAATCACGACCAATTCACTCGATGGAATCTCCCGCAGCAGTGAAAAGGAACGAACTGCCGCCGCTCATCACGGCTTGCATAAATTTGGCGAGCATAATGTTGATGGAAAGTAGTCAGACACGGAGGAATTCACACAGTCTGACGCTGACAGAAAGAGCGAAAGGGTTGCGGGGAGTCTGTGGCACCACGGGGCCAACGGACTACGGGGGGCTCGAGGGGTGCGGGGATGAGGCGCGGTGCAGCCTGCAGAGGTGAGCGGGGTGCCAGCTGCACCCCATCTCGGCCGGAGTCCACTCCTGGCTCGCGCCCCTGGCTGAGCTGGGTGTGAGCTGAATGAAAGAAAAGCAAAGGTCCTCCAGTCACAAAAAGGTCTGCGCCCAGCTCGGGCCCAAATTCAGAAGTCCCGGAGAAAGGAGCCAGCGGCGCAACCCAGAGAGGAGGACCCCAAATATGGCCAGGAGCAGGGAGCGGCGCGGAGGGAGGGCTGTTTCTGGACCGAGGAAGAGCAGGAAAGACCCTGGAGGGAAGGCAGGGCACGCAGCAGGGTGCGCTTTTTGACCTTCCGAACCTTGGTAGGCCAGCGTGGGAGACAGCGGCTCTTCCTGCCGCCAGGGGCGAGGAAGGGAGGCGAGGAGGCAGCGGGCCCAGGGGCTCGCCTAGCAGTGCAGGGCCCGGGCTCCTGGCGCCGCGGGACAGAGGGAAGGCCAGGCCTCAGCTGCGCTCCGGTCACGGGCCTCCTGGCACCTCTAGCTTGGCACAAGCGTCCCTCTCCTCCACCCACCCTCCTCTGGGCACCCCCAGCCCCTCTGTTCCCTCTCGTCAGTGATCCCCAAAGTGAGGCCCCATCATCATATAATTTCGAATTACTTGTAGCTTTAGTTAATTAAATGTAAAATCATTGGAATAAAATTATACCTTCATTAGAAATTAACTCCTATTTCAGGCCAGGGATAATGACTGGGCTCTCTCTCCCCCTACTTGCTCCAAACCACATACAAAATGGTCAGTTAAACTGAATGGGGAAAAAAAAGTTTAACGATGGCATGGCAATCAAGCGTATTATTATTTAAGCACAAGCTATTACCATGTGCAATGAGGTATCCTCCAATAAATTATCTTTGAAAGAGTTGGCCCATATCGGCACACAAACGCCTGCGTCAGGGAACCCAGGGACACTCGTGCTGGCCCTCGCTTGGCCTGGGAGGTCTGCTGGACACTGCTGGCACCTGCCCTCAGGAGCCCCAGCCCAACCTCGGCTCTGGGGCCGCGGGGGTCTCTTGAAGAAAGTGTGGGGGTCAGTCTTGTCCTGACTTCCCACCCAAACCTTCCATTCTGCAGCAGGAGAGGAAAGATGCTCCAACCCAGGATAAGAGTGGGAGTAAAAGAGGACTCCCCAAAGTTAGGAAGAGAAACAGAGGAGAAATGGGACAGAAAAGGACGAAGCTGCGACAGAGAGACGGACAGAGACAAACAGAGACAGAGGCAGAAACAGAAACAGGACAGATGGAGAGGAGGGAAGGCCCAGCAAGAGACAGGGAGAAGCAGCTGGAGAGACTGCTAAGGAGGCGCAGAAGGGGAACGGCACCGCACCGCAAGCAAGGTAGAAACAGGAACAGAGGACACAAGAACTGAGCACACAGGCAGGCAGGGGCAGGCAGACTCGTGACCATCGGCTATGCCCCGGAAGGCCGAGGAAGGAAGATCGCAGGTGAGAGCCCAGGATGGGCCACTGACTGGCTTAGCAAGAGCCTGTCTCAAAATTTGAAAAATCGCTGGGGACGCGAGTGCAAACAAAGGCCCTCGATTCAATCCCCAGCACCAAAAGATAAAATAAAAGACCACCCACTGCAAGGCTGGAGCCACAAGGATCGGGGTGAAAGGGCCAGGGGCCAAGGCCTGGAGACACAGCAGGGCTACAGTGGAGCAGTGTGACAAGGGATCACAGGGAGGGGACAACAGCAGCTTCATTTGGGGACCCCTGTGACTCACTAAAGGGGCCTTCCTTCTGCAACTCAGAGGAAGTTCAAATGTGTATCGCCTTCATGCACCTGCTGCTCCATAGCACATTTTTGAGGGAAAGCATCCATGGCTGAATAAATTAATTAACCAGACGGCCCATGGTTTCCTGCCTCTCAGTGCCAGGGTCCGGCTCCCTGTCCCCGCCAAGCGGCCTGAACAGCCTGCCATAAACTCCTGCCCAAGTTTCCCGGCAGACAGACTCCTGTGAAAGTCACCTCCGTTTCCCTCACAGGTCAAGCAGAGATTTAGAGATAGAGGCCACGTGTGTGCCTAGATCTGCTATCTGCCTGTGAGTGATGGGGGACACATTCCGGGGACATGTTTACTGTCACCCTGCGCCCCTGGCCCGCGTGCCCAGCAGCGCCGTCCCCTGATAATTCACGGCCCGGCTCCAGTTGGCAAATGACTGATTCGGCCTTCACAGCAGGGCCTGCTGGTCACTTGTCTCAAGGAGACTGGGAAGGAAACTCAGGCATAATATAAATGGGGCCTGTGGCAGCCTCGCACACCTTGGAAAATTCCCCAGCTCAGATGTGGCTGCATTTTTAAGTAATAAAACCACAGAGAGATTACATGACTGCCTGACAGCCAGCGACGGATGGCCGCCCGTGTGAACTTTTTACCTTCGGGATGGGGACAGAGGAGAGGAAAAGAGAGGGAGGGGAAGGAACTGCCCCGCACGCCGGCACCTTCTTCACTCGGGCTCAGCCACCGATGCCCAGGCAGAGGCAGGAGCCACGCTGTGGGTGCCCCCAGCTCTCCTGCCCCTAGTGAGCCCAGCTTCCCCCGGACCTCAGGCTTTGTTTCCCCATCTGCAGAATGGGGAGACTCACGGCTGTTTGGTTCATTTCCCGGCATCCTACAGTGACCCTGAAGCAAACATTCCAGGGTGAGAAGTGCATTCCCCGCTCTGTTCATTCACCCGTTCATTCTTGCTGATTCAGCAAGACGTTTTCCATCCCTAATTGAGCAGCAGTGGGGGTGGGGCAACGTGGCGACACGGAAAGATGTGAAGCAATCGCTGGGAAAGAACCAAATGGGGTGCAGTGTGCCTCTGCCTGGCACTGTGACTTTTCGTGGGACACTCCGGACCCCAGAGCCTCAGTCTCCTCATCCGTAAGCTGAGCATGAGGCGTGAAACTGCAGGATGGAGGCCGGACACTACCACTGTGAAGTCCAAGCAGAGCTGCACTGCCTGCCGGGACAGGGCTTCCTGCTCCTCGATGCTGGGCTCTTGGCACAGTGGACTCGAAGTCCTGCTCCAAGAGGATGATGGGAGAGGTGGAACCTGCTGCTCCCCCAGCAGCAGCTGCTGTGTACCAGCTGCGGCCTGGGTATGTTTCGTGAGGTCCTTTGTTCCCCTTGGATGACGCTGGAAGAGTCACCAGCTGTGCTAGGACCAGGGCAGCAGCGAGGATGCCCCAGCGTGGAAGAAGCCAAGGCAGCCCCAGGCCAGAGGACCATGGCTCCTCACCCCTAGCAGCACCCCAGCCCCTGTCTAGGATGCTCATTTCATGGGGGAATGAGGGGGCTAGAGCAGGTGAGAACACAGAGCTGGGGCTGCCAGGGAAACTCCTGGGGGCTATCACCCTCCTGCCTGGTGCGCAGACCGCTAGAGAAGGGGACACCCAGGTCCTCCTGCCCGCTGTCAGCTCCAGGGGTGAGGGCTCCAGGGCAGCGGCGCCTGCCCTCCTCTGCAAGAGCCCTGGGGAGCAGCTCCCTCCATCCCGAGGACGGCTCCGCTTCCCATCCCTCTGCCTAAAGGACAAAGTGGCTTCCCACGGGGTCATCCTCATGGTTCCCTATGTGCTGCCCATGCCTGCCTGGGTGGAGACTGTGTGACCAGCTCTGCGACCAGCCCTTGGGACAAGTCCTCTGTGTCCTGCTGCATGGGTACCCCAGGTCTCATGGTTCACACCAAGGAAATGGATTTGGGGTCTCCACAGCTTGCCCAGGCCAGAGCAGCAAGACTATCCTGCTAGAGCCCTGTGTCCCCAGCCCAAAAGCACGAACAGCTGCTGCAGAGAAGGGCAGGGGGAGCAAAGCCACTGCCGGGCAAGTTGGTGACAGGGGTGAGGGACGGCTTTGGACAGGTGCACAATTAGAGTTTGAAATAAGTAGGACTGAGTCTTCTGGCCTAGAAGAACCCATTTTGAGCACCCTGAAAGGACAGTCATGCAATTGGCCCATGTCGATGTCATTTATGGGCGTGCCACCCAGCAGGACAGCGGGAGCGCGGTTCAAAGCAGAGAGAGCGAAGGCTGGCAGTTATTGGAAAAATAAGACCGTTTTGTGTTTATGCCCTTATGCGCGGCGAGGCCTCTAAACTGGTTACACTTGGTTTTTTTCTTCATGCTTTTCTGTATTTTCTAATTTTCCTGCAATGAACACCCATTACTTGAGTAATAGAGAAATAATAAAGCTTCTAAAAGGAGGCAGGTGGTGCAAGCTTGCAAGTCGCTGATCCACGCAGCCATGTGCTCCTGGGCTTAGGGACCAAGGTCAGGATCCTAGAGAGCCCCAGGGAGGGGTCAGAGGGCTGGGTCTCCAGCGCCCCCCAGAGGAGGCAGTCGGGATCTGCACAGCCAGGCTGTGCGTTGTCACTGTGAAGCGGGCGAGGAAGAAGACCCCTGGGGCTCGGGGCTGTAGGAACAGGGTGCTGGCAAAGCTCTGTGCACCCACGCACCCCTCATAGCTGGGGAAGCTGGCTTGCCCACTCTCAGAGGACAGGGTGGAGATGAGACAGGAAGCAACTGCCCCTTCCCTGGAGCCATTCCTGGTCTGGAACGGAATGCTGCAGCGTGTGGGCCGCAGCTGGCTGGAGCGAGTCCAGCCAGAGTCTTCTGGTGACTAGTGTCCAGGAGCTCAGAGGCCAGCTCCACGCTGGCCATGTGACCCTGGGACGGCCACTGTGCCTCTCTGCACTTGTTTTCCTACTCTGTAAAACGGGGCTGCTGAGAGGGACCTTAGTGCAGCAGGTCGCGTTATGGTGGCCCTAGTCCTCCACCCCTCTGTGGCCACGCTCTGTGTGACACTTGACTTGCAGCTTCTCCCACTAAAGAGGCAGGAAAGTGTGCCCCAAAGTGGATTTGGAGTTCCACGGTGCATTTTCCTTAGCAAGGAAGGGAGAAGAGCTGGTTTGGAGCCCAGGCCCCAAGAGAACTTGGATAATTCCCTTTGGTCTCTTGTGCTGCTGCCATCTGTGTGAAAAAAAAAAAAAAAAATGATGTGCCAGTACTGGTCCCAAAAGAAGAAAGAACAGGTGTTTCAGGTGTTCCACCTGAACTCAGATAGGATCCGCTAACTGCCAGACAGCCGTGAATCTGTGAGAATAAATGTGTGGTATTTTAAGAAACTGAGTTTTGGGGTTGCTTGTTATGCAGCAGTGTTGTTGTAAGCACTCACTGATACACTTCCTTATAGAGTCAGTGGAAGATTCAACAAGATAATGCCTGCAAAGTGTTGAACGCAGCAGGGGGTATGGAAAATATGCTTGCTCAACAGTCAGCTGCTATCATCATCATCATCATCATCATCATCATCATCATCATCATCATCATCATCATCATCATCGTCGCCATTAGTATTATCTTCCCCTGGAGGGGATAAGGGGGCAGCAGAGGTCAGGAGATAGGAGCACCGCAGGATCCCCACATTCATCAAGTCTGCTCAGAGACAGCTCCAAGCGACAAGTTCCTGCTCGTAGGTGGTTGGTTTTATTGCTCTTTTGAAATCCATTCCAATTAGAGGGCAAGGTGGTGGCTCCTGCTGTCCCAGACAGGCAGGGCTCCAGCCCTGCAGGCGGAGGCCTAAGCATTTTATAATAATCCTATTTCTTATGAAGCTTTAGCTTCAGTTCCTTCAAATTAAGTCTCAGCAATAAAACAATCGATTCCCTTTCCCTGGAAAAACGGTGCTGGATTCCACCTGGCTCAGACCTGAGCTCTCCACCCTCCCTGCATGACCCTCCTCTGCCAGCCCGGGGGTTGGGTGGGGCTGGGCCTGCTGGGGATGGGGAGGTGCGTGCTGCCTGGGTGGCACCCGCCCCCACATGTGCAGAGAGGCTGCTGTTCCACGCTGCTTCCCGGGCCCCTTCTCTAGGAAGATGCTGGTGAAGTGGAGAAAGTGGTTAAGAATCCCCCAAAGAGAGATCTGGGAAACCCAAGGCAGAGAGGCCCTGACCCCCACAGTGCCTGCTGAGAGCAGGGGCCACGGAGGTCAGGAGAGAGCTCAAGAAAGGCCTGGGACCAGGTGTGAGTGGCGGCAAGCGAGCCCAAATGCAAGCTCCACCTCACACGCGTCTCTACTCTCTACACTCTGGGAGGCTGAGGCAGGCGGATCATAAATTCAAATCCAACCTGGTGACTTAGCAGCTTAGGAAGAACCTGTCTCAAACTAAAAAACGAACTGCCAGGGATGTAGTTCAATGTGGAAGGCCCTGAGTTCAATCCTCAGTACCATGAGAGAAGGGGACACCAAGAACTCAGGGACGAACACAAGTAACATCTAATGCAATGTTCTTAAAAATAAAAATAAAAAAGTCAAGCCCAAGATGAGCACACCACAGACAGGTGAAGGCGGACAAGTCGCTCTTGGTCTGATTGAGGTCCCTGCACACTGGGACACCAGGTGGAGGCCTTTCCCTCTGTCACCCAAGTCCCTGTGAAGGCTGCACCGCAGAGTAGGGTGTGGCCGGCCAACCACGGGCTGCAGGTGTGAAAAACAGGTGGGAACTCTGAGAAGTGGGTGGGGTGGAAAGGGCTCCTTTGCCTCAGCCTCCAACCAGGCTCTCACACTTGGAGGTTAACTGGGGGACAGGGAGGGCACCGGGTGGGGGGGGGGAGCAGGGGGGGCGCTGCAGGCAGAAGCTGGCGAGCATGGGTCAGTGTGCTCGAGGGCTGCACTTTTTCTCTGAAGTGACTAAGAAGCCCTAAATTTGACCAACGGTGCCTAGATTACATTTTTGACATCAAGAAGAATGGGGTCTACAGTACAAAATAGAAGTATTAGGGGAAAGGGAGAAATCAAAGCAGCTGGGAAGAGTTAGGGGTGTGTACCCCACAGAGTCTGCTGTTCAATAGCCACAGCACCTGTGAGAAATAAGCAGCAACTGCATTTTCCCAGGGACAGCCTGGTGCCCGGAGTGGCTCAGACACTCCTGTAAGGTCCCACCGCCTGGGACTGGCTCAAGACGCCAACCTTAACCTCTTTTCCACCTGATCTCAAGTGACATCTGTATTCACCCATGGGCACCTACCTCACAAGCCCTGGGCAGAGCACCCAAGGACAGGTGATTGGCAGGGAAGGTAGGAAGAGGTGACACCCCCGTCCCTCATCCCACAGACACTAGTGTCCCTGGGTGACTCAGGCCCCAAATAGCTCATGAGCACCTACTGTGCCAGGCTCCCAGGTGGGAATCAGAAGCCCAGCACTGCTCCGGGAGAGGGGGAGCTACCTCACTGCACAGTGTAGCAGGGGCTCCGCCGAGTGCAAGGCCTGGGACAGCACCCAGGAGACCCCGCCCCAAAGTCAGGCTCCGTCAAGATCCGCTGGCTAGGAGGACAAGAAGACAGGGGCAGAGGGTGACACGGGTGCTGCCCACGCCACCAGCATGAGCAGGGACCCTGTGTCCCTGTGAGGCTCCCGCGGTGGCCTCTCTGCAGTCCCAGCACATGGGCACCCCTGCTGTCCAGGCCTGATCTGTGGGCCAAATGCCAGGTATCCCTGGGGACAGCAGCAGAGCTGTCCTCTCCCCAGACATGGTCTCCAGCCTGCCCTCTCAGTCCTTGAAGGGCTTTGCCCAGGCAGCTGCCTCCTCCAAGAAGCCACCAGGCAACTTCTAGGGGGCACTCCTGGGCCTCATAACTGCAGGAAGGAGCCCGGGTGCAGGACAGGACTGGGGGCACCATGAGCAGGAGCTGCTTGCGTGGACCCCACTCAGGAGGGCAGCCAGCCCCGGGTACCCTCCCTCTCCTCTGGAACCCAACCAACCAATCCACCGGCCACCACAGAGGGGCTCTCTGAGCTAGGGATGTGAGTGTGCTAATTAATGAATTAGCCATTTAATTAACATAATTAGGCCTCATTATTTTCCTTGCATCTATCGTCAATTTTCAAGCAATTAAAGCAAGCGCTGGAGGAAGCTGAAGGACCTGGTTCTCACTGCTGCCACTGGAGGGAACCACGGGGCTGGCCCAACCTAGGGCTCCAACACACACACAGGAGAGGGTGAAGGTCAAAGGCCTCAGAACCTCGGAACACATACATGCACTCACACAAACACACACGCACCCAAGGCAAGAGTCCCAGAGTCTGAGGTGGCAAAAGGCTTCTGTTCTTTTAATGAGCACCTACTATGTGCCAGGTATATTCACTGGGAGCCAGGACAGCAAAGAAATCAACAGAGACTGATTGGCTATGTCAAGATCAGCCCCTCAAGAGAGCCTTTTGTGAAGACAGACGCTGCCCCGACACACCCTGGCGCTGCAGCCATCCATCCCAGAAGAGGCGTCAGCTCCTGGCTTGAGCACCTCTTGACCTTTCTTAGCATGTCTCAGTGACCCTTCTGGTTGTGCAAACATGTAACTCACTCCACCTGTCCCTGCTGGGTCTATCCTAACAGTCTTTTTTTTTTTTTTTAATTTTTATTTATTTATTTATTTGTTTGCTTGTTGTGTTTGTTTGTTTCTTTATTTATTCATTTTGTGGCTGGCTCAGCCTGCCCTGGTGGTGGCGCTGGCGCAGCATGTGGTGCCGGGGATCGAACCGCAGTCCCCGCAGTTGCCTGAGCCCTCCTAAGCAGGCGCTTTAGACCACTGAACCA
>PVKN010002206.1:0-44295 GCA_004027915.1 Capromys pilorides | reverse complement strand
GAAGAATCTCTCTGTAGCAGAGAGATTCTAGCTGGGGAGTGTTGACCTCTTATGGTCTGGGTGCCTTGTATGGGTCACTTCAGTCTGCTAGAGCTCAGTGGCCACATCTGTAAAAGAGGAATAATAAATAAGCTAATGATGGGTGATAAGCAGTTCCCTGAATATAAGTAAGTGTATCATTAATGTGATGATACAACCGTGTTTCCTGTCAAAGATTCTTGATATTCTAGGGTATCAAAATAAACTCTATGGCTCCTACAGTCGCTTGTGTCTTCTATTGCTAGATAATGTTGAACCAACAAATGGACACTTGAAGTTGAAGTCATAATCTGGAATGCCCAGCTCTTGAGAGCCCAGCTCTGGGGCATGGCCTGCCTATCTAGCCACCCAACTCTACTGCTTTGTATGGACAGGCGCTGGGCAGAATGTGGGCCACATGGTTTGCCCACAATTACATCCTACAGGATGTGACAGCAGTCAAAGCCTACTCTCACTTGGTTCTCATAGCCATCCCAACAGACACCCCAATGTCATTAGCACAAATTTATAGGCAGAAAACCTGAGATAGAAGAGCCAAATGACCCCCACAACCAACCGGCAGTGATTGGACATTATGAAAACTTCCAAAGAAGATTTGACCATTTGTAAAAGAGGAAGAGAATATAAATCACTCAACATTAAAAGTGATGATGTTTTAAAATTCAAATACCACCGAAGAGTAGATATAGGAACATAAGTCTTCCTTCTATCTCTCACTGGTAGCCTTCCAACTCCTCCTCAGAAACTAGTAACCAATTTAAGCCACATCTGTATAATCCTGCATGTACATGTAGCATCTCCTTCTTTCTAAACATGGCAAAAACCCACAAGTATATGTCATGCTGCATGCTTTGCCATTAATGATGAATATTGGAGTTAGTTCTCCATGTATGTTATACAGATATACCTCAGTCTCCATGAAGGCTGCCTACAACTCTGATGGATCTAGCCTGCCCACTGATGGACACACTTTTTGCTTCCATTCATTGGCTATCAAACCTATGGTGCACAGGCTTAGTATGCTTTTGTATAAACTGAGCACATAAAATCATGAAACTCTATGGTAAACATAAGGGAAATTGCTGGGTGATGATAGTTTACTATTTTTGTACAACTGAGAGGCAAAAAATGAAATGTATTTTATCTGTAATGCTCAACGATGCTAAGCATTTTCACACACTTGAGAGCTACTTGTGCTTCTTGGTGTTGACTTTTTGTCTTTTGCCAATTTCTCTAATAAGCAAGAGATCTTTTCAGAATTTGTTGACATAAGTTTCTCTGTAAAAGAAATTAGCCCTAAATCATATGTTTACAAATATTTTCCAAATTTTATTATGTCTCCATTTTGTTATGGGTGTTTTAATGTTCATAAAATTTTAAATCATTATTTAGTCAAATTTATCAAGTGTTTATGATTTTTGAGTTTTGTTCTTAGAAAAGCGTTTTCTCTTTATGATTATAAAATGACCCTCCAATATTTTCATGATTTTTGTGAAGGTTTTGAATCTTCACTTTGTGTCATTTTTTTGAAGTAAAGAATGACAAACGGATCCAAGTTTTATCTTTTTTTTCTTGGCTTCCTACATAAATTTCCACCTGTCCTAATCCCATTTATTGAAAAATCCATCTTAAAGCAGAAACTGAAATTCTATCCTTATTATATGCTAAGTTCACATGTATATGAATTTATTGAAACTATTTATGGCATCTCTGTGACTGTCTATTGATTTGTCTCTCTGTTCATGACCCAGTACCAAATATTTTATTTTTATGGCTCTCTAATGTGTTTTTATATTCAGCAGGGCTAGTCTAGGTTAGTCTCCCTATTCCAATTAATCATCTTCTTCAAAAATTTTTTGGCTATTCTTAAATGCTTGCTTTTCTATATGAACTTTAGAATCAGCTTATCTAAATTCAGTGGAAATTCTGGTTGATATTTTCATTAGGATCACATTGCACCTCTTAAATAATTTATGGAAAATTGGCAACTTTACAATATCATGACTCCCTACCCAAGAACACGATATATCTTTCTATTGATTTAGGTCTTCTTAAAAACTGTTTCAGTCACGTTTTAAAACTTTCTTGGTATGGATCTCACACATTTCTTGTGACCTTATTCCTAGGTGTTTTTTATCTATTTTTGTTGCCAAGTAAATGGGTTCTCTAACATTTTTTAAGTTGTCTATTATTTGTATAAGAAAACACCCAATTACATCATCTGCAAATAGTGACTTTTTTGGCAACTGTTTTTTTAACTTTTCAACCTTGCGTTTCTTCTCTAGTATTTCTGATCATGAGACATCAAAAGGGCAGCGCACATGTGAGGTATGAGGAAATTACAGTGCCATTCTAGCTCTTTGGTGAATCAGGCAGACTGCTTTGGGTTGGAAGGTGGTGATGGGGGTTGGGTGCCCAACGAACATTTCCAATTAGTTTGTGATTGTCAAGAGACCAAACATCTCAGCAAATGGATTAGCAGTGATGACTAGAATGTAGTGGGAGTGTCTGTGTGAGGCAGCCGAGTGTGTGTGTGTGCTGGGGGTGGGGTTACTCTGTAAGCAGCCCAAGGTGAAGCCCTCTTCCTGGTGATGAGGAAGGAGTCCTGGATGCTGGGGGCAAATGCCAGCACAGGGAAGGTAGGCTTTTCTCTAAGATTCACACCAAACAGAAGACTGAACTTGCAGCACACTGTCAAACACCTTCTCTGTGGCCATCCCTACATGAGGAGACAACTGCAGACCATGAATGTCAGTCTCACATCCTAACTGGCCTTTCTTCAGCAAAGACTCCTGGCACATGCAGCCCTCAGCCTCTGTAGTGGGCAAGGGAGAAATTATAGCAGAGGAAAGACTAGGCTCAAGTATAAATAGGAAGAGGAAATTCTTGGACTTCCTCAGTGCAATAAAAGTTCTATATAATAACATTATATGTAACTGTACAATTAAGCCTGAAAATTGCAAGCTTCCAGTGTGTTCCTCGCCAAATCCCAGGCGGTTCTCGTGGTAGATGGCGTTTGCTTAGAAGAAAAGTGCAAATTCTGAGTCAAATTTGAGGTTTCACTTCCTTTGCAAAACATAGGCAGGATTGGGATCCTTGAGGCTGTCTGGCTGAACCCCTGATCTGTGCCGCGTCTCCAAATTGAAGTGGACCACAGCAGGAAGGGGGAAAGTATTTTTCAAGGGTGGAGGCATACCCAGGACTTCTCACAGCTCTGATAGACCTTGGGCCTCTCCTTCCCCCAACAGCTGCCGCCCAGAGGGGCTCTCTCCCTCCAGATCCCAGTCAGAGGTCTGGGGTGAGAGAAGGGCAGAGGAGTGGCCATGAATAATGGGGCTGCCTGGGTCAAAAGATACAATCTCCTGACTGGTTTCTGCTTTTCCCTCCCACCCAGGACTGCCTGTTGCTGACATCTTCAAATGCAACACCACACAGATTCCTCTCCTTCCATGGCCTCTTTAACAGAATCCAAATGCTTGGGAGGCCCAGGCTAGCCCTGCCTTGCTCATCATGCAGCCTTGACTCCCACCACCTTGGCCCCTTCCATGGCAGCTCTTCCCCCAGACATGCCTGTCTCTGGACTCACTCATCACCTAGCTTTGAGCCCAGCACCCCAAATTACCTCATATTCTGTCTGAATGTGCCACGCTTGCTCAGTCTAGTGCCTCGCTTAAGCACATGTTGTTCCCTCGCCGGAAGTGGGGCCTCCAGGCAGCCATTTAAATAGCTGGCTGCCTAGGCGCCTCGCTTCCCTTGTGGAGACCCCTCTCTGAGCCTAACAGAGCCCTTGCCCTCTGACCCAGGGCACCCCGTGCACACCGCTTGGCCAGCTTTCTGCATTCCTTTGGGGTCTTTACTCACCACTTCCACTCTTCAGTGAGGTCTTCAGGCCAAGAGTCCCAGCCCCCCAGCCCCACATCTCCCACACTTAACAAAATAGTGCCCACTGTGGCTACAGAAAGGGAGTATAGCACACTGCCTAGGAAACCTGGAGGCCAGCTGCTTTAAGACCTCAGTTTCCAAATTTGAAAAATAAGGTGACAATTTGACAGATTTCATCCAGATGTCTGCTGGGGCTTTAGAAAGGGCTAAATGAGAATCTACATACACTATTCAGGACAGGATCTGGCACCAAGTGGGCATTCACTGCATCCCAGTCACTAGTTTGATCCCTGGATGTGAAAGAAATCACAGACTGGAGGCCTCTGTCTCCTCTGCTGCATCTGCTGAGCCTGCTTGCAGTCCGCATGGTGTCTGTCCATGTCTGTCCCGCAGCCGCACTCAGAGCTGGGAGACTGTTCACAATGAGCATGTGTGCATTCTAGGGAACATGCACCTCTAGCTCTGTGACCACCCTTGACCACTATGGGGAAGAGGTGAGACACCCTAGGCAAAGTGAGGGGACATAGCAAGCTCTTGATCTGCCTGTCGTGTGTCCATCACCCCACCTGGTGTGACCACAAGACAACCCATCCTGACCATGTGGTGTACCTGGCATCTGAAAAGCCAGTGTGTGCTCACTAGTATCCTGCCAGGGTACCCATGGGACTAGGGTGATGACAGACAGAGTCAGGGTCATGGGGCACCTATGGTCAAGCACAGCAGTCCCAAGGCATCCACCGCTGAACTTTGCATGACTTTGGAGCTCAGGGACATGTCCTGGAACCAAGATATTTAAATGGATTAGCTGGAGGACAGTGCATCCATGGCATGTGTGGGCAGCAAGGGGCCTCACAACCTCATAGTCTAACATAGGAAGAGAAACTGAAGCACTGAGAAGGACGTGGCCTGCCCAAGGTCACACCATTAATCAGTAGCAGAATGAAGCCAGGATTTTAATTATAATTCCTCCCACAAGGGCTTGAGCTCCTCTTGGATAACTGCACACCTGGGCATTCCCAGGCTTTTCCTTTCATGTTCTCAACATTTCTTTATTCTGTCTATGACTTCCTTACTTGCCACTGTGTTTTCTTTCACTCAGGATAAAGTCCCCAGGCTCCACAGCAAAGAGTCAGTTTCCAGAACCCTGTCCTTGGCACTGGAAGCCTTGACACATGGACAGAGGTGGCTTGCAGGAGCAAGGCACATTCTAGAGTAGATGCTACCTTATCCCCAGGAAGGGCCAAAACCTGGTACCAGGGCCTGTGAGATAGTTTGGTGTTCTAAAGTGCCTGCTTAGGCAAGCATAGGTTAAGTGGGAAGGGACTGTGGTTCGATCCCGGCACTACATGATGCGCCAGCCCTACCCCCAGGGTGGGCTGAACCAGCCACAAAAAACAAAACAAAACAAAAAAACCTGGTACCACATACCCGAGGTGTCCATGCCCCTAAACTAGCAAAATCTAAGCCATTCCCCCTCCTCTACGGAAATGGCCCATTGGGAAAGGAGTACTAAAAAAGAATAGGGCTCCCCAGTGGGCTGATAAGGGAATTCTTGGCCTTGTGCTATTTATGGAAGATGAGTGATTTATTTTATTATCTAAATTTTCAGTGGTTTACTAAGGTTTAATAAGCCTCCCAAGGAGTTATCTGGCTCAGGAAATCGCCTGTAATAAACACAAGTAGTAAATCCTTTATTTTGAACATAAAGTAAAAGATGTACAATTTTTTCTTGAAAGAAAACAAATCTCCCTCCCTTTGTACTCCCCCCACCAATAAAGGATGAATAAATAATTAAAGAATGCAGCATGCATGGGCACCACTAGATCCACCAAGCCAATGTTAGCATATGTAGGAGACAAAGGGAGGGAGGAGAAGGAGGTGATGGAGGGGTGGGGACTGACAAGGGGGTGTAGCATGATCCAGGAGATGTGGGATCCCTGTGTCACGGAGCTAGTTCTGTGACCTTGAGTGAGTCAGCTCACCAGCAGATCTTTATATCTCATTAGCAAAATGGGCATAATGATTCCTGTATGCAGAGGCTCTATACAAACGCCAGGAGGAGAGTGAGCATGCATATCTTCCGCTGAATGTCCAGCCCAACAAGCGTGGTCTTGTTAACTCGGGGGCTCACCAGGGAAGAGTGAAGCAGGGCTGCATGCCTAGTCACAGGAGAACCAAAGACCCTCACAGGAATATCTGCCTGTGAGGGATACGAAGCCAGGTGTGCCTGCTTCCCAGGGCTGGCCTCTGTCCAGGCTTCACAGGTCTTCTCCTGGAGACAGATGAGAGGATGTGATAGATGGGTGCACAGTTGTGTGAGCTGGAGTGTCTGTCCTGTAATTGGTTGCAAGGAAACATCTGGATGACCATCACCTTTGACAGAGGAAGAAACCAGAAACCCCAAGGGGCTGAGTGGGGCCTTGGCAGAGCTGGGGACTGAGGGCTCTAGGTATGTCCTGGCAGAGTGGCAGAGCAGGTGGGGCCAGCTTTACCCAGTGTGGGCATTGTGCCCCGGATCCTCAAAGCAGGCAGGATATAGGCTGAAAGTTAAAGAGACCCTGCCCAGCCTCCCAGCCCACATGTCTGGCCCAGCCTCTGGGGCAGCTGAAGCACAGGGGCATTCCAGGGCCAAGGGGTGTAGCCATCCTGCTTGGGGAAACTGCCAAGGGCAGGGTGGAGTGTGCCCAGCAGACAAAGGCAGGCTGAAAGCTTGAATCAGACCTCTCTGCCCTCTCTCCTGCCTGGCCTACCACCTCCTGGTGGGTTTCAGTGCTTACAGACCCCAGGGGGTAATGACCTGCTCAAGGGACACAGGTAGCCACTGCCCAGGCTCACTCTCAGGCCTGCAAAGGAAGCCACATTCCCTCTGCCCTGTGCAGCCCCACTCCTGCCTTAACTCTAGCCACTAATTCTACCAGGTGGCCTAGCCAAGGGAGGAGCCAGGGACTGGAGATGGGGTGGGGTCAGCTTCCCAGCAGTAGGAGTCTGCTGGCAGGGACCAGCCTGCCTGGGGATTTGGCAGATGGAAGACTTATCCTGAGCCCCAGATTTGCTGAACTGAGCAGGATTCAGGGAGGTGCTGGAGTTGTGAATCGGAGCAGTAGAGCTGGCATGAAAGTCATACCATCCAGGCAGCCAGGGAGCAAGGGGATTCAAATAGCTGTCAGGTCTCTGCTCACCTGTTTTAGGTCAGATGTGCCCACAGCGGAGGGCTAGTGTCATCCCACTGCCACAGGACAACAGATCTACCTTCTTTGTCTGTTTGGGCCAATCTTATCCATTCACAGTCAATCAGTTTCCTGCTTGAGGATGCCCTGGAAATGACCCAGACTTACAAGAAACAGGCCCTGCCAAGAAGTAGAAACCTCCCAGGGGAAGCGGCTCCTACAAATGCCACGTGTGCCTCCTGCTTCTCGGCGACTGATTCCACTTACACATCCCACAGCGTGATCCACGCACTCATGCCCACATTCCCCAGGTAGGCAAGCTGAAGACATCAGGAAGAGACAGCACACTGACACTTGCATGTTACGTTGCTAGGAAAGTCCAGAGCTCTACTGCCGTCTGCTAGCCAGGCGGCACTGTGCCTCACTGGGGAGCTAACAAGGGCATGTAGGTGTGGGCAGGAAAACACCCAAGTTTTAGTTCTGTCTCTGACACTAATTCACCACTCTGGGCGCTGGCTCCTTTCTCTACCTTATTTTCTTCAATGATAAAATGGACATATATTCTTTTATCAGCCTTGCCTGTCTCATTAGAGTAGGAGTCCCTGAGACAGAAGGTATTAAACGTCTTGGAAGATTATGGTGCCTTTCATGGGCCAGGGTTTACCCTGTGAGCTTGTACAAGATGACCTTGGAATGTCTTTCTCTCTCCTTCACAGCTCAAACAAAGCCCCTGCTCCTGGAGGCCGGCCTTGATGCCCACTTGCAGGGCCAAGGGCCTTTGTGTCCACATCTCACATGTGCACTTGTCGCTGAGCTGTCCCTCAGCTTCCTGCAAGTGTGGGCCTCCCAACCCAGTGCCATCGTTTAGGCCAAGCTCTGACCAAGCCCTAGGGTAGGAGTCACTCTGCAGGGAGAAGGGTTCAGATTCCTTTGCTCCCTTTGAAGATGGTGGCATAATGAAGGGAAACACATGTGAGGTTTGTCACCCAATGCAGCTGAGTTGCAATACTGGCTGCCAGTTGCTGGCTCTCAAGCCTTGGGCATGTCCCTTGCCCTTCCCATACCAGCTTCTCTATGTTTGCAACTGGTGAAAATACACAACTTTCAAAGCTGTGTTTTCAAAGAAGCATCATAGCTTTGTGACTGACACCTGACAGGCATTTGACTGATAGTACCTCATATTGATTATGGGTGAAAATGCTGGCTCACTATCTCAGCCTTTGGAAGCAAAAGAAAGAAGCACAGCTCTTTCTCAGAGAGAAAAGGTACTCTCACTTTACAGCTGAATAATCAGAGGCCCTGTGTTCATCAGACCAAGTTCCTTGGGCCTATCTGGATTCTAGAACCTTCCACTGAAGTACAAGTTCAGGTCATACTGAGTTAGACATTTTGTCTTTTGGAATTGTGGCCATACCTAAGAACATTTTGACCCCCCTACATTCTTGCCCTTTACCTTGTTTCTGCATTTCTAACCCTGCCTTCTGCGCTTTCCTTTTTTTTCTCCTTCGTTAAATTTATTATTATTATTATTATTATTATTATTATTATTATTATTATTATTTTGTGTGTGTGTGGTACCAGGGATCGAAATCAGGACCTTGCACTTGCCAGGCAAACACTTATTCCACTGAAGTTTTGACCCTGGTCCCTTATTTATTTTTTTGGTACCAGGAATCAACTCAGGACCTCACGCTTGCCAGACAGGCATTGTGCTGCTGAGGCATATCTATCTATCTATCTATCTATCTATCTATCTATCTATCTATCTATCTATCTACCTATCTATCTGTCTATTTTTTCCCCTATCTTCCTACCAGAGATTTTTATTTTGCAGCAAGCCTCTACAAGCCTTTGAGAGTCTTTTATTTTGGAGTGCGTGTGTGTGTGTGTGTGTGTGTGTGTGTGTGTGTTTAGTTTTTTTCCCTGTGCCTGTTATTCTTGGAGAGAGACTGTCCTGGCTTGGTCAGTGGGAGAGAAGGGGATGGAAGGCTTGGGCAGGAGGATGGGGGAGGGATGTGGCATCTCTTCTGGGACAGTGTGCGTGCTGGTTCACCAGGGCATGGGAATCTTAGGGTTAGCAGGGAAGCTCTCAGAGTGCAGGGTGGAGGTGCTTCTTCCCAGAGAGACAATGAAGCAGCCTGTGGCAGCCCCCGCCCACCTCCTAACCACAGCTCTCCCTTCCCAGTCCCCACCCCCGGGTTAGTGTCCTGCCTGGAAAAACAACCTCAAGCTACCATGGTTACATCCCTTCCTCCAGGAATGGAACAAAGACCACAAACCAAGACACAGTGAGAAGTCGCTGCTGGGCAGACCAGCCTTCAAGTGCAAGGTCACTGGGCAGGACCTGTGAGAGAGAAGAAGCCCAGAAAGGTGGAGGGGCCTAAAAAATTACACCACTCTAGTTCCCTGACTCTGGGTCCTCTGTGCACATTTCCTCAAAGCTCAGGAGATGGGGCATCCAGCGTAGGGCAACTACTTTCCACTCCTCAGTGGGCTCGGACACAGTCACCACACACATGGAGACACTGAGCAACAACCCATAGTCAGGTGGGGCCTGGCTCTTCTAAGATTGCCCGGAAAGCTTAAGCAATGATTGGAATTTTCCCTGAGAACTATTAGAAAGCACTATCATCATTAGAGGAATAAGACCTTAGCAAGCAAGAAAATTTGCTTTCCACACAGAACTAATTTCCTGTGGTTTCACTAACCTTGGGTTTCTACCCAACAGTGGAAGAGATGTTTCACTCATTGTGTTTTCAGAGGACAAGGTGCCTCTGAGGGCCAGGACTCGCACTACCCTGAGGATGGTTTTGTGGGGATTAAGAAACGGTATCACTTCCTCAGTAGATTCATTGAAATTATTCCATAATATGCCCATTTTGTTAGACTGATACTTAACTGCCGAAAACTATCATCATGAATCTCACAAGTCCACAGTGTCTATGAAATGAAAAGTTCCCCTGCACCGGTCATTTGTTTCTGCATAACCGACAATGCTGAAACTTTGTGGCTTAAGGTAAGAATAAGCATCTGACAACTCACAGCTTCTGTGGGTCAGAAACTCAGGGGAAGCTGAACTGAGTGCTCCCACTTCTCTCACAAAGAAGGTGCCATCAAGGTATCAGCAGGCAGTGCCATGAGTGTAAGGTCTGATGGACCAGGGGAGCCACTCACGCAGGAGCCAAGGGGGCGCTGTTGTTGCAGGAGACCCCAATCTCCTGCCGCATTGCCCTCTTGTGGCCTGAGCATCCTCTTCCTGTGACCCCTTGCTCCCCAGAATGAGTGATCAAGACAAAGCAAAGTTGAAGCAGCCATGTCCTTCATGATACCCCCCAGAGATCACCTGTTATCACTCCCACAGATCCTATCAGTGACCCTGTTTATGTGAAGGGGAGCACACAGCAACATAAAATCCCACCACCAGGAGGCAGAAATCACTGAGAATATTTTTGAAGCTGCCACTACAACCCCATAGATAAAGTGCCTTTGTATAGCAAACAACATGTATAACATCAATTTCAGCACTAATTACTAGAAGAGCCCTTGCTATAGACCTTCACCAAAAACATGCCAGGACTGTACCAAGCAGCTTACAATCTAGCAGAGATGCCAGCCCTAACGATCAGTAGTTACAGTATAAGAGAGAGTCAAATACAATAAATAACCGGGATCATCGGGTATCCACAGACCAAGAACTGGAGAAGGCTGGCATCTGAACTGAGGGATGGTGAAGGGAGCTTTTGGGTGAGTCTCGAGTGTAGTGGGGTGTGGATTGCTGAAGGTGGGTGATGTTGGATGTTTTCCCACAAGATCTCAGCATGAGCAGAGGTTTGGAAGCTGAGAACTCTATGTTTGGGGATTGAGAACAAGAAGTGCAGGGGTATAATTGGTGCTCACTGGAGGGGAGGGTTATAGCCATGTTCCCCACACAATTCATATAGCTCACTGGTCTGTCAAAATGGCATGTGACTGTGCCGGCCCCACCCACTGGGCATGCCAACAGGGCAATTGAGACTGGGCGTGGTGGCATGCAACTATAATCCCAGCTGTTGGGAGGCTGTAAACAGGCGGATCACTAGAGTCCGGTCTAGTAGTGAGACCCTGGACACCATATAGACCCTTCCCTAAAAAAATAAAATAAAATAATCAAAATGGAATGGGAAAGCCTGAATGTCAGCTGCACGAGGAGCCAGCAAGCATCTGTGGAGGGCCTGGGAGGTACTTGTACTCCACTGCTGAGGCCAGACCAGGGCCTTGAGGATTTCAGTGGCCCTGCATGCCCCTGCCTGCTTGGCCACCCTGGAAGCCAGGGCCCATCACTCCTTGACAACCTCAGTCCTCCCCACCCTCTGACACAAAGTCATGCCTGGGCCCCTGTAGTGTCCACTGTCCAGCCCACTAAATGAGCAATAGCAGAGTGCTGGCTACTCTAGGAACCTTGCTGTCAGAGGCAGGAGTTGAAGCTATTTTTTCTTTTTATGCATAAATTGGCTATGAGTATGTGTGCAGAGGTTATTATGGAGACGCAGTTTTTCAATTCCCTTAGGTAAATGTTAAAGAATGCAGTGATAGGTTTTAAGAAACTTCCGTGAATTTTCTAGAGTGGCTGTACCATTTTACATTTCCACAAGCAATGTACAAGGTATCCATTTTCTCCACATCCTCTCCAGCATTTGGTCTTATGACTATTTTATATTTTAGCTAGCCTAATAGGTATGTAACAATATCTCATTGTGGTTTTAAGTTTCATTTCTATAATGGTTAACAATATTGAACATTTTTTAAAGCAAGATATCTCTTGGGTGAGACCTGTTTTAATCACAGATATAATGGTCACATGAGGGCTGGCACGGCAGGGGCCTTATTCGTTTCTTCTAGTGCCTGGTGGAAGGGGAAAACACAATGAATGTGGTAAGGAAACAAAGACCCGGCCTGTGGGGTCTCTGCCCTTGATGAGCAGCTGGGGTAGCAGTGAGACTTTTGCTCTGGGAAACCTTCTGAACACCTGGTCAGGCGGGGCTGCAGAGGGAAGGGCCAGGTTGCTCCAGGATGGAGGACAAGCTAGGGAGGCGAAGGGACGCCCGGCACCCCGAGTGCCTGCTGGCTTCCAGGTTTCACATTGTGGTCTGCGTTTGTCACTCCTCCCGTCCCTTTCATCTGCCATCCTACTGCTGGAAATTCCAGGAGATAAATATATGAGAGTAATTTCCCACTGGGATGTGGGGCTCCTAGGTTGTTCTATTCTTTCTTTTTCTTTTCTCCTCATTTGAATTGCACCAAGATGAGGGCCAGGCCTTTGCTAGACTGATCTATGGGCCATGTTCTGGCTTTGTCAGCAGTAGAGGGGCCCTGCATGCCTTCACAAAAGCCAGTTTTTTCCAGCTTGAAAATGCTAACAGGCTGGGACTTGTGCTTCCCTAATGAAGGGGTGCCAGTCACCCTGTGCCCTGCCCTACTGTTTGCTGGCAGCCACAACACACACACAGATGCTTCTCCACAGTGATGGGCTATATCCCCCAAAATGCACCATAGTAGAAAATATTGTGAGTAAAAAATGCGTTTACTACCCCCAAGCTACCCAATATCCCAGCTCAGCCTACCTCACCTTAAACATACTTGGAGTGCTTAGCCTTAGCCTCTAGTTGGACAGAGTCACCTGACACAAAGCCTGTTTTATAATCAACTGTTGAATAACTCACTTAATTTATTGACTGCTGTACTGAAATTAAAAAGCAGAATGGTTGCTGGGTTCATTTGCACACCATCATAAGGTTGAAAAATGGTGTCCAGTTATCTTAAGTCTGGGGCCATCCATAATGACAAAGTGACTCAGGTGAGTTTCTACCCACAGAGGGTGACATATCTGTGAGGCTAACAGAATGTAGTCATGATGAATTAATTAAAAGTACACTTGAATTTATATTGATTTCACTGACTATGAGTGAAATGGCTAGGAGATATACATATAGCACACATATAGAATATATTAAAAGAGAAAAAGCAGGAATTATAAATAAAGAGAAATTCTATCAGCTGTGATAAAGCCAGGAATAAGTTTAGGAACCAAAACATCACACCAAATCCCCATGCATTTGCAAAACTTGGGTCACAAAATGGACTTTAAACTTCCTGGTAGCCAGTGCAAAATGTAAGCCTGCTACGAAGTGTGAGGACCCATGAGACAGATGAGTGCAAATTCTCTGCAGATGTAGCACATGGTCCTTGTGTAAAAGGAGGGCACTGTGGCCAGAGGAGACAGAACAGCTGAGTGTCCTGTGGTTCTCCATCCTGTGTTCTGCAATTCCACATTGAAAAAGTGGAATTCAGTGAACCATGTGCAGGAGAAGCCTCTGTGGCTTCTACCACAGAGCTAATGCCTGCAGTCCCGTGAGACACCAACTCCCAGCTTCCTGGGTGGTAGAGGACAGCCCCAGCTGTGTCAGGCTGTGAATTGCAGGTGAGGCTTGGCAAAGATGAGAGGTCTGAGAGCCAGCTTTCTAATGGCAGAGAACTCCTTAAGCAAAGTAGGGCTGCAGGCAGGCAAGTAGCCCAGGGTCCCGGAGCTGATTCCCCTCCTGGGGCGCGCTGCTAACCACACCGGGCCTTTCTGTGTGTCCTTGCAGGGCTCTGGCTGAGAACATGGCCCATGGCATTGACGAGCTCATCGGCATTCCCTTCCCCAACCACAGCAGCGAGGTGCTGTGCAGCCTCAACGAGCAGCGGCACGCGGGGCTGCTCTGCGACGTGCTCCTGGTGGTGCAGGAGCAGGAGTACCGCACACACCGCTCGGTCCTGGCTGCCTGCAGCAAGTACTTCAAGAAGCTCTTCACAGCGGGCAGCCTGGCCAGCCAGCCCTACGTCTATGAGATCGACTTCGTGCAGCCCGAGGCCCTGGCTGCCATCCTGGAGTTCGCCTACACCTCCACGCTCACCATCACCGCCTCTAATGTCAAGCACATCCTCAATGCTGCCAGGATGCTGGAGATCCAGTGCATTGTGAACGTGTGCCTGGAGATCATGGAGCCCGGCGGTGATGGAGGCGAGGAAGATGACAAGGAGGAGGATGAGGATGATGAGGATGAGGATGAGGAGGAGGATGAGGAGGAGGAAGAGGAGGAGGAGGAGGAGGATGACGACACAGAGGACTTTGGGGACCAAGAAAACTTGCCCGACCCCCAGGACATCAACTGCCACCAAAGCCCCTCTAAGACGGACCATCTCACAGAGAAGGCCTACTCAGACACACCCAGGGACTTCCCTGATTCTTTCCAAGCTGGCAGCCCTGGCCATCTAGGTGTGATCCGGGACTTCTCCATTGAGTCTCTGCTGAGGGAGAACCTGTATCCCAAAGTCACCATCCCTGACAGGAGACCCTCCTTGTCTCCATTTGCCCCAGACTTCTTCCCACACCTCTGGCCAGGGGACTTTGGTGCCTTTGCCCAGCTGCCTGAGCAGCCAATGGACAGTGGGCCACTGGATCTGGTCATCAAGAACCGGAAGATCAAGGAGGAGGAGAAGGAGGAACTGCCCCCACCCCCGCCCCCAGCCTTCCCTAGCGACTTCTTCAAGGACATGTTCCCTGACCTGCCTGGGGGGCCACTGGGCCCCATCAAGGCAGAGAACGACTATGGTGCCTATCTTAACTTCCTGAGTGCCACCCACCTGGGGAGCCTTTTTCCACCCTGGCCACTGGTAGAGGAGCGCAAGCTGAAGCCCAAGGCCTCTCAGCAGTGCCCCATCTGCCACAAAGTCATCATGGGTGCTGGGAAGCTACCGCGGCACATGAGGACACACACCGGGGAGAAGCCATACATGTGCAACATCTGCGAGGTCCGCTTCACCAGGTGCGAAACTGTAGCAAGGGCAAGGGGAGGTTGCTGGGGCCAAGGCCAGGAGTGGGAGAGGAAAGCAGAAAGACGCATGGAGGGCCAGGGGTGGAAAGAGAGCGCCAGGCTGAGCCTAGACACTCATCGAGTTCATTGCTGGGGGCGGATGGCAGCCATTACCCAGGGTTCTCGCTTTCAAACCCATTTTAGGAACTAAAACATTTTCTCAAAAACAGTACTGAATGGAAGCCCATTTAAGACAGCTCACAGCAGAGCTATTCTGATGAGCTTGAGCTGAGGGGCCTTGCCACCTTGTCCACGTGGCCTCCCTGGCACCTTTCCCAATGCATATCCAGGGAGCCAGCTGGAGGCTCCCCATGGAGTGCAGCCCTCTTTCGTTGGGAGAAGCAGCAGCTACCCTTGATGAGGTACAATCTGTGTACTAAGTGCCAGGAGTGATGGCGAAGCACTGCTGCCTTTGTTTGCTCTGAGGCTCCCAGTGGCAGCCTGGCCACTGGTAAGTGCAGCTGGACAGTGGCAGAGCTGGGACTTAGATCTCAGTCCATGTGGATGGCCAAGTCCAGGGCGATCCCTGGAGAACCCTTCCCTCTCCCTTACGGGATGGGCTTCTTTCTCCATTCTCCTCCTTGCCTGTCCATGGTAGGAAGAAGGATAAGTTTTCTAAACTTTGAAAGGAATGTGTGACAGACTTCTTCAGAGACACTGTCCCACTCAGCAGACATGTGTTATGCACCTTCCCTGTGCAGTAACTTTTGTAGTCAAAACTGATGGGGAGGGGGGTGATGTGGTCTCAAACTCACACCAATCCTCCTGACTCAGTCTCCGAAGTGCTGGGATTACAGGTGTGTGCCACAATGCCCAGCTTCTTGATTTTTGAAAGATCTCTGTTGTTGGAAAATATGGCCTGTGGGTGCCATCTGTGGCCCTTGGCCTCTAGCTCTCCACAGTAGGGAAAGGTCAAGTGAGTGGCCTCACATCAGTGTCTGGTCATTTCATGTACTGAATGTGAGCAGAGCCTGGTGGTATCTATAGTCATGGCCTGAGAGACCAGGTCCTTTCCCTACTGCCACTGTTCCCTCAAAGAGCTTTACTTGAAAAGCCCCAACTTGTTCTAACCATGTACCATCACCTTAAATCCTCTCAGAAATTTACTTTGGGGATTGCTGGAGACTCATTCTTTGGATTTTCCCTCAATGGGCCCAAGGCTTTGGCCTTTGTAGGTGGAGTAAAATTTTTAATCAGTTGGATATCAAATCAGGGACTCCACTTTTCCAAGAATAGCAAGGTGAGTCCTCTAAGCAGCTGTAATCTGCCTTCTTGGGTGGATGACAGGAAAGCACTATTTGGAGTTGCCAGAAAAGGGTTTTAGAAGCACATTCAAGTGGTAGTGGCATCACTAAAGTAGCTCTGTGGCTTCCCCAGGTGACTTATTTGAAGGAAACACTCAGGGCCCCCACAGGGACTGTGGAGTCCTACTCACAGCTGCTTCTACGAGATTCCCCAAGCAGAATCACCACAGATGCTTCCAGCTGGCAGCAAAGAGAGGATCTATAGGTGCAGGGGAGAGGCAAACCTCCCAGACCCCAAGGTGTCCTCTGCTTCTTAGCAGCAAGCCACCTGGCATGCTAACCTCAGGGTGTTCTGGTCTTGCTCTTCCACAGAGCAGCTGCCCCCCCCCACCCCAGTTCTTGAGAACCATTTCCCTTAGGTGTTCCTCAAAAACAGCTGTACATGCTAATGCAACCTTGGGCAATGCAGTCCTCACTTTCTGCCCCTGCCTCCTCCTGAATGCCACACAGGGCTTGGCTAGAATACCTGAAAAAAAAAAAAAAAACTCAACTGCAACACAGGAAGTGAGGGACATAAGCCAGCATGCGGGTGATGGCAGAGGTCACGTGGCCTGCATGCATCTTCAGCAGGGGCCTTGCTCTCACCTATGACTCCCCATTGCAACTGACTCCAGAGACTCAGGCCAGATCAGGAAATCAGCAGCTGCGTCAGCCCAGAGCACCCTCTCCTGCCTAGCTGGGCCCCTCTTCCCAGGACCCCCACGCCTGTCCATTGGCAGGTACCTGCCACTGGGACCACTGCTCTTTTCACAGGAGGCACCCAGGCCGGTGGCTTCAACAGCATATGCATCTTAGTACCATATGTGAACCAGCTGTCTGCCCTTCTCCCTTCCTCCCTTCTGGGTCTTCCACATGAGCCCTCTGTGAGATCCACACAGGTCTGACCAGTCTGTGAGCCCCACTTGCCCTAGAGAAAGCTATAAACTTGGCCAGTGATTTCTTGCCCTCTGGACACTGGAATATCCCCTGAGAACAGGCCTTCTGGTTTGGGCAGCAATGCAGTTTTATATAGGAGGGTGACATTCCAGAACAGTCCCTTCTAGCCCATTCCTGATAGTCCACTAGGGTGGCCTCTGTCTGCTGTGTCCCTACCCCTCCAGGCCAGGTCAGCCCCAGGCGCCTCTGGTGCCCATCCATCTGTCCTGCCTGCCCTTGGGTGACTCCTGCTCAGCAGGATGACAGCCACCTGGGCCCCTAGGTGTCTCCAGCTGCAACAGCTGTGATCCAGCTCCCACCACACCTCCCCTCATTGGCTCCCACTGGGCGCTGACCCTGCGAAAGAAGATCAGACAAGCTCTGGGCCATCCTCTGTGGAGCACAGAAAGGCCAGGGACGGGGAACAGGAAGGGTGGAGACTTGCTGGCCCACCTCCCATCAGGGGCTCTTTTTCTCCCTGTGAATTGTGGCTGTCCACACTCAACACACCCACCACATTCTTCAGAATCACTGGTCCTGTGCTTCCTGCACCCTTCCCAGGGCTGCCCAGCCAGGATTCTTTCCCATCCTCCAACAGCCCTAACCCTGACCTGTGCAGGATTAGATTCTTCCTATAATTCTTCCATAGCCAAGTCCACTTGTGGTGTTTCCATGGGGCCTTGTTTTTTGGCTGAGTCCTCAGCCACTATCTGTAACACCTTTCCACTTTCTCCCCACCTGGACATTCTTCAACAACACTAGGTACTTCTCTGACCTGGAATTCCCAGACTCCTTTGCAAGGCAAAACCAAAGATGGGCTACAGAGGCCTGTATGATTTAACACATAAGAAGTGCCCTGAAGGATGGGGAGCCCAGGAAGGACAAGAACTTGGTGGGTATTTCCTTGCCACTGGACATGGCAGTGGGCCTTTTGTACCTTCTTGCTGCAAATTGGGTCCCACCTCTTTCATTTCCCACCACATGGGTCCTTGACCATAAGCCATGGGGACCTGCCTGCCATGATAGGGAACTCCTAGAGGGAAAGGTAGGGATCTCCCTCCTCAGCCCCTGAATGCTTCCCACAGCCTGGCTCACACAGGGGTTCCAGCTGTGTCTGATAGGAAAAAAAAAAATAAGGAAAAAAGAGCAAGACTGGCCCCAGGCAACAGAGGTGCCATGAAGGATGGACATTCCCCAAGATGTCCAGCCTCTGCTCCCTAGAAACTCACTGGTGATAATCCATGACATCAACAGTTTTGTAGAATCCCCTATTAATGTCCTCAAAGGCTATGACTCTTAGTGTCGTGTGCCCAATCTTCATTGAGCACCAACCCAGTGCTAATGGCCCCTCCCTGACATGTCTGCTCGCCAAAGACCAGTGCCCAGCGCCCTCCCTCCCCTGTCTTTTGTCCCCAAATTGCCCTTCCCACAGCTCTGGGTTCATTGTTAAGACACTGTAATGTCATTAGCATAGCAGCACAAGTAGAGGTGGTCTCAGACCATCATCCCCTGGGCATCTGAGTGGATGGTGCTGGGAGACACTTGACTGCGAGCCTTGCTAAAAGCAAATGTCTGAGCTCTGGCCACAGCCCTCTCCTCCCACTCGCACACAACGATCCCAATCCTTGTGAGGATCTGAACATTTTTCCTGACCGTGGACTCCTCCACGTGAGAAGGGGCCCTGCACATTAGGCTTGAGTGCCTTGTGTCTTTGGCGGGGTCTCTGATGCAAGCAAATGGAGTGAGGTGACAGATAAGGGGAATTAGGACCCGAGAGGAGGTGTCCTATTTGCAGTTCCAAAATTAGCCTTGGTCATTAGTCAACAAGCTCACCACTAGCACTCTTTCTGCCTACTTGGAGTGTTGTGCACTTGCAGATTACAAAAAGAGTATCCACAGGTGTATCTTCAAGTAGGTGCTGCTGCCTCCCCAGCTGGCCAGCCATCACTGAATGGCTGGAGGCAGGGCTTCGCAGCTTTCAGTGGCTTGTGGCACCTTGGAAAGAGCAGTGGTGACCAACAGGAGGCTCAGATTCAGAGCCTGGTTCTGTCTGTGCCTGGCTGTGTGACCTGGCTCCCTTGGGGCCTCAGTTTCCCAGGTGCCACTAGAGGAGAGAGAGCAGGTGCTCCTTGAGGCTGCTCCCATTTCATGGCTATACTTCCCACAGCAGGGGAAGCTGTGAACATAGTACTGTCTGCCTCAGTTTCCTCATAAGGAGGATAGTAGCTGACTGTAGGGACTCCGGGGAGAACACCCTTGAGTATTGCTGATGGCGAGTGCTGAGAGGAATGTTCATGATGTCAGGTCCCTTTTCTGCTTCCAATAGGGATTGCTGCTTCCTGCCATGAATTTTCTGTCACATATTACTATGTCATCTTTATTAACGAGCCATGCAACAGGAGCCAGGGACAGATAGTGGTTTGTGTGCATACACACACAATGAGCCTTGTCCTATCAATAGTGCACATAGGAAAAGGAAGGGTGGCTCTGGCCAAAGAAGCCTCAGAAATGTGTTTTTACCTGCCAGGAGCTCCTGGAGGTCTCTGCAGGGGCCACAGACAATGTAGATGGAAAGTCTGGGTCCCCCCTCAGCACCTGGGCTGCTGCAAAGGTAACGCTAAAACACAGGGCACACCTTGTCTTCTGCTGTTGCTCCCCCTTGACATGCCTTCAAGGGCAGTGTTCATGCCACAGACGTCTAGAAGGTCAGGGACCTGGGTGACTACTTGAGGCTGTGGGGATGGCCCAGTTCTGCCACCAGATATTCAAGGAAGCAAAGCCAGCCAGGACAGAAGCAACATGGTCTCGGTGGCCCATGGAGGATGCTGCACAGTAGAGCACGGGGAGCTTATAAAATGCCTTGAAAGCCACCTAAGGGCTAAGTTAGCGCAAAGGCCAGTGGATGCGAGAGCTTAAGGAGATTTTAATTGGAACGCCTAGACCTCTCAGGAAGGGACTAAGAAATTCAAATTCTAGAATATTCCACCAAAACTCAGGCTGCTTCCTCGAGCAGACCAAATTTATGAAGGGAAAAGGGAGAAGAGTCATCATGCACAAAACCAACCAGCCAAAACAGGATGGGAAAGAAACAGCCTAAGGTTGTTACCAGATGAAATAACCTTTGAATATCAGAGGTCAAACGGTACAGTCCTACCCCATTTTAGAGATCAGGACACTGAGGTCCCAGAAGATAAAGGGGCCCAGTCCAGCTCTTTAGAACATGCCTAGCACAGGCCCACTTTGCAGTGCCCCTGTTATGACACCCAGATGAAGAGGTCATTGATTAAGGAGGAGGCCATGTGGCTCTAGAATGCTGGCCTTCTCTGGTCTCATCTTGTAAGTGGGAGAACTAGATTCTATGGCATTTTCAAGGTCCTATGAAGTGCACTGTTGATGACTCAGGTGGTTGGCCAGCCCACTCAGGCTCTGAAGCCCAGAGATCACTACCTGATCTCTAGTGGTTTCTCCAGGACTAGCTTGTCACAGTTTGCCTACTCTTTCCACTCTCATCCTGTTCCTGTGAATCTCAGCTCCACCCAAAACTGAGTCCACCTGCTAGCAATGCCCTCTTCGGGTTCGTTCTGCATGCACTTGCTGAGGCAGCCCACAGAGGCTGCAGGTGGGGAGTCCTCAGTGGGAAATCCTTCCTCTCCCTTGCCTAGGGTTCTAGCCCCAACCATATCTTGCCTCCAAAGAGCGACCTTCCTGGGCCTCTGAAATGGTATATTATCTGCCCAGAGCAGTTACCCAACCACATGATGATGAGTTCTCTTCCTTGTACTTCTTAGGCGGTGGGCCACTGCGATTGAGGCAAGATTAATTTGAGATGACCTAATATTAGAGGCATTTGGAGGAAGTTGTAGGTATTTACAGGGAGGCCCTTGACATTTGAAGATTCAGCAGTTGTATTGCTCATGTTTGAGAGTGATCCAAAAGATTGATGCTGCAAGAGTGTTAACTATGTATAACAGTACTTTTAAAAATATCTCTTGGGGCTGGGGAGACAGCTCTGTGGCACAGGTGTCTGCCTGGCAAGTGCAAGGTTGTGAGTTCAAACCCCAGTCCCACAACAACAACACAACAAAATCTCTCACACTCTGTGTGTGCGTGCATATTTATTAAGGTTGCAGTGAAGAATAAGTGAAATGGTGACTCTTCCTTTACTGATGGCTGTGGGCAGAGCCCTCTCCAGGACTGCAGAGAGAGTGGGTCTTGGTCCAGTGAGTGAACCTAGCTACCCACCTAGCATTAGTGCTGCCATCAGAGCTTGTAGAGCCCAAGGCATATGTATCCCTCAAGGCTGTAAAGTAGCATCCCCATGGGGCTACAAATGGCCCTGTGCACCCCACCCCTATGTTTATATACAGGTCATAGTGCAGTGGTGAGAAAGAGGTCCAGACTCTAGGCCCAAGTTCTAGTTTCAGCTCTGCCGTTACCCTCTGGGTAACCTTGGCAAGTTCTCCTCACTGGGCCTCACCTTGCCCAACGAAAGCATGAAAGATTAGCCAAGTCCTGTGGTTTTCAAGGCCAGGCCTGTGGACCAGCACCTGGCAGCTGATTAGAAATGCAGTTCTCTGGCCCCTCCTCACTCAGGGGCTCTGGAAGGGGCTCAGCACTCAGTGATAACAAGTCCTCCAAGTAGTTCTTGTGCAACACTCAAGTTTGAGAGCCACCGGCCTGACACTCTTTAAGGCCCCAACTGCTCAAACTTCCAGTGTTCTGGACCACACCAGGGTGCATGCTGCTAGGGAGGCGTGTGTCACCTCACGGAAGGCTGTGGGCTGTGCACAGGAGAGCCTGGTGTGTGGAGAACAGCCATCTGTAGGCAGCAGCCCAGCACCCTCCCCACCTCGCAGGAATCTTGCAGCTCTTAGGGGGGCACAGGTGGGAGGGCTGGCTCTGCCCTCTCTTTCTCTTAAACCCTTCCAGAGTTCACAAGATGATAGTCCTTTTCTCCCGAGACCACTTTGAAATGAGAGCCTGAGAGCCCTCTAGTGGCCAGGGGACACAAGGGCTGCTCTTGCTGTTTGGGCTAATGCGGAGCATAGTTGAAATCTAGCCATTTCAGGGAGGACTCTTGGGCTGTGTGTCTGTTCTGACCTCAAAGCCCAGCCTGAAATTACAGACAGAGGCCCCACCCAAGCCACACCTGTAGGGAGGAGGCAGTCTCTGGCCAGCTAGAGAACACTGGACAATAATCTGGACAGGATCGTGCCTCCAGCTTCTGCCGAAGCCAGGCTCAGTGCCACCTTAAACTGGTTTGCTGAGTGCATAGTCCTCAGGACAAAAAAAAAAAAAACAAAAAACGCACACACACACACCACAATGTCAGTTTTCCTTTCAAGCCAGGACAGCGTGTATTGTCACTTGTTCACACAAAGCCAACTCTCTTCAGTAACCTAGCCACTGGGGATTGATGTCTGGCCCTAGGTCAGCTCTGTGCAGAGGGATTTCATAACTTACTCAAGATCACCCAGCAAGCTGGTGGGTGGGTCTGCAGCTGGAGCAGGGGCCAGGGGCCCCACCTATACCATGTCTTACCTCTGAATAATACTCCAAACCCAGAGAAGCTTTGCCTTAGATTAGCCTGCATTCTTGTTGCACCTGGCTCTTTTGTAAACCCTGAAATTTTCTACAAAGAGAAGAGAACCCAGGGCTTAGGATAAGAAACCACAGGGCAGGAGACTTGAACAAGATGTGCCTTGGCTTCTACTCCCAGATTAGTTGCGGAGGACAGATTGCAATAGCCCAGGGCCTGGGAGGGGACCAGGGGCTGTGGACAAAGCACACAAGAGGGCCCCAGAAAGAAGAATAAAATACCATCTGATACCTGCAGAGGTCAGTGCACCATGAGAACACTCAGGCCAGAATGCTGATTTCGGGGCACATAGCTCCCCAAAATTTTCCAGTATGTGAGACTGGCATGCCCTGATCAGCAACGGTAAGGTCAGTAATCTGACTCTGTGGGTAAAAGGTGTTCCACAAGAGGAAGTGGTCTTTTACTCCATTAATTCTTTCCATTTCCTTCTAACCTAGATTAGTACCTGCTTAAGATGGGGCAGATATTTAGGACAAAGGTTGAAGGTAGACCCCAGCTTGGGCTGTACTTCTGGGGTTTAGCACTATACCAAGGGAGCCCTGGCTAAGAAGTGGCTCCCAGCGGGTCCTGCGGAACTAACTCCTGCCTTCTGTGCTGCAGGCAGGATAAGCTGAAGATCCACATGAGGAAGCACACCGGCGAGCGGCCCTACCTGTGCATTCACTGCAGCGCCAAGTTCGTGCACAACTACGACCTCAAGAATCACATGCGCATCCACACCGGGGTGCGGCCCTACCAGTGCGAGTTCTGCTACAAGAGCTTCACGCGCTCCGACCACCTGCATCGTCATATCAAGCGCCAGAGCTGCCGCATGGCCAGGCCCCGGCGCGGCCGGAAGCCCGCTGCCTGGAGGGCCGCCAGCCTGCTCTTTGGGCCCGGTGGCCCCGCGCCAGAGAAGGCAGCCTTTGTGATGCCACCCACCCTGGGCGAGGTGGGCGGCCACCTGGGCAGTGCGGCCGTGTGCCTCCCGGGGCCCAGCCCCGCCAAGCACTTCCTGACGGCGCCCAAGGGCGCCCTGAGCCTGCAAGAGCTCGAGCGCCAGTTCGAGGAGACACAGATGAAGCTGTTTGGGCGCGCGCAGCTGGAGGCCGAGAGGAATGCCGGGGGCCTCCTGGCCTTCGCGCTGGCTGAAAATGTAGCTGCCGCACGGCCCTACTTCCCACTCCCTGACCCCTGGGCTGCTGGCTTGGCCAGCCTCCCCGGGCTCACAGGCCTCAACCACGTGGCCTCCATGTCTGAAGCCAACAACTAGGCTGGCCCTGGGAGACATGGCCCAGCAGCCCTGCCCCCTTACCATGCCTGAGCTGCCCTACACAGTGGCTGTGAACTTCGCATTTCACAAATATAAGGGGAAGTGAACCAGTATGCATTGGCAGCCATAGTGTTTTCAGCACCTCCCTTTTACTGGTGTCAGAGAGGAGCATCGCCTCCCAATGGGCCTGGAGACTGGGCCTTCTCTGGTTTTCTCTCTGTCTCACATAGAAATTTACAGAGCCCAGGCCGCAGCGGAGGGCCATATGCTGGCGCCAGGGCGCCTTGGACCCCTAGGGTCTGTACGGAGAGGGTTGTTCTTCCTGGCATGGGCAGGATGGAGGAAGAACAAGGATAGGGTCTTGGGCACACAGCCTGGTTGAGCCCCCCTGACCCATAGGAATTCCTTCTGTCACTGCTCTGGAGCTAATCTTCCAGTGCCCTGAGGTCCGGGGTCCTTTCGTGCAGTGACCATCTACCACATAGAAAGAAGTCCCATTGACCATGAGACATCCAGGGACAAGGAGCCAGTCCCTGGAGTGTGGGTCTATGTTTCCCTTACCTGTGCTGTGACTTCGAACAGATCAACCCTCTGTGCCTCTGTGTCAACTACTATGAAGGGGTCTGGTAACTTAGGGTCCCCTCCGCTGGCCCCTGCACCTACATACATCTGTCTTCTACAAAGAATCCTGGAGAGGTGGGAACTTTGCTTCCCCATTTTCCTGGAAAAAGTTTCTCTTCCTGAGTACTTGGTTTTATTACTTCCTTCTCCACTTTAGGATATTAGTACAGGCAAGAAATTTGACCAAACTAGATGGGGGATGGGTGGATGTGGGGTGGGTGTCACCCCTTGTCCTGAGTCCACAGGCAGACCCAGAGGACTCCGTGCTGCCCCACTTCTTGCAAGCTCTGTTTGGTCTACACCCCTGGGAACACTCACCAGTGTTTGTTGTCTCCCTCTCCTATGTCCTCTTCAATGCTGTCCAGAGTCTCTTGGGGTTCCCTGGGGCCAGTATCAAAAGGACAAGGCCAGAAGACTTGCACCTGACAGCTGACTCCCCTGACTCCTGAATTTAGATAAAGCACCTAGTCACTTGGGCTACACCTGTTAGCTTCTCAAGATGAAGGTTCCTACAGGCCCCGGCCTTCATGGTGGTTGTCCCCTTTCCAGTGTTTTAGCCTCTCCCCAGCCCTTCCTTCCACCCTCTGAGGATGAAGTTCCAGTATTGGGCTTCCCTCTGGGTAGAAGGGCTCAGTGTGGGGGCAGAGGCTTGGGGTTTGCAGGCCTCGAGACATAGGACATACAGCATCCTGATCTGAGGCTGATGGCAGCTCCATGGCCCAGTGCCCCCTGGCTGTGCCCCTCTTCCCTCCCTCCTTTTCCTAGCTCAGTCTGCTTTGATTGTTCAGTATCCAGAAGAGAAAAGTGCACCTGCCCAGAGGGCCCAGGACTGGATCTCTAGTCCCCATGCTGTGGCACAAGAGCTTGGCTCTTCTTATTGCCTTGGCTTTTTTCCTGAGCAAACATACACAAAAAAACAAAAAGGCCAGAGAAGACCACAGACTCTGTCCCCCTCACAGCTCCCCAGAAGAGACTCCCTGAGTCCTCATGTCTCCAGATACCATTTCAGCCGGGTGGAAACCTCCTGATACCCTCTGTGGTCACCTGCCTGGGTGGCCACCTCTTACATTCTTGTCTCTATTTCAAACACTTGCATCTGGGACCCACCAGCTGATGTGCCCAAGTTCCACATTGCCAGGGGACTGGGGCTGATCTCAGCTTCTAAGAGCGAAATGAACAAAGTGTCATCCAGTGGTGTTGGGGCTTTTGTTTTTATTTTGTAAAGCTAATGACTCCTTATAAACTCTGTTTTTCAGATGACTGGTTAGTACTTCTTGTTTTTAGTTGGCTGCAGTTTGGAGTTGTACATTGTCAAATATCCAAAGATGCTGAGCACTGTATGATCAAGAACTTGAAGCAAAGGGGAAGGGGTGGCTGTTTTATTTTGTTTGCATTTTCTTTTTGAGATTCCTGATTTTCCTGTCTGTCCGTGGGAAAACTTTGGAATTTTTTTTTCTATTTATAACTCTTTTTATGTGATTGCTCTATGTAAAATGAAACTCAACAAAGTTTGCCTTAGTGATTCAAGGGACAATCTTCCACAACTTTGGTTGCACGAAGCATCCTGCCGAGAAACTCTCAGCTAATTTTCTGGCATATTTATTAAACAGTATTAACTGACTTGATTAAATCATGTTGAGAGTTGCACTTCTATGAGGTGTTACTGTTGGATGCTCCCAGGGCAGCAATGAGCCTATCTGTAGGCGTTCGGCGCATCAGGTGCACGCCACTGGGTGTCGTACATTTCAAATCATCTCAAAGACACCTTTGACCTTCTTTAGTCATCAGGAGGACAGTGGGTCAAAGCAGCTCTGCCAGCTGCACTCCAGGCTCAGAGTGAAACCCCCCTCCCAGATCACATTCCAGGTGGCTCCAAGTGTTGTGTGGCATGAGGCAGCATTGTGAGGCACTGTGTGACGGTAAGCTGGTAGACATCTGTGACTCTGTGTATGTGTGTGTGTACGTATGTGTGTGCACGCATGCACATGCTTCCGTGGACACATGCCCAGGTGCATCCTGGGGTGTGTGAGCACAGGAAAGCCCAGGCTGCTGACTGTCAGCACAGCCCGTTGTACCAGTTCCCTGGCAAGATGCCCAAGCTCGCCCTGCTGCCACGCTGGCCTCTTCTCATTCTTGTTATGGAGCTGGGCTTCTCTTCCTTTCGCCACCTGAACCTCTCTCCAACTACAGAATACCAGGTCTTGGAGGAGGTAAAGAAATATACTTCTCCTTGAATGGGCTTCACTCTGTTGAAAGCATAGACCCAAAGGAAACACAGTATTTGTTGAACAGCATTTCCTGGATAGCAAGGGCTACCCTAGAGCCTCCTTTCTTTTTCCAATCCCTTTCTTTCTGCAGTAGGTGCTTTATGTGCAGCATTGAAAGGACAGATCTGGATTCCAAATCCAGATTCCTCCGAGCTCTGTGCCCTCAGGTTAATCAGTTCTGTACTCTGGTCCTCTCTTTCCTGACCTCTTGCACTATGGGAATTCCAGGTTCTCTGTCCAAGCATCCTTCAGCAGAGGGCCCAGCAAGCTGGCTGGCTGATTGGGAGCTGAAATCTAAAGAAATAGCCTGAAGTGACCTTCCTATAGGGCCATGCTCCTTTGAAGTAGCCTATTATGGTTTTGAAATTCATGCATCTGTATTCTATTATATAACACATGTGCATTTATCTTCATATAAAAAGAATGTCTTAAACTACTTGCCAGGTAAAATAGTTGGCTTTTCCAGAATCTTCTAGTGAAGTCAGAGTCTTCTATTAGTGACCCTACAGCTTTGAGGTCCCAGCTTGTGGCTTATGGCTGGGTGTGGGAATAGCCTACTGCAAGCACACAAGGCCTCGACACTCCACTGGCTCAGACTTTTAGGGATGCTTTGGTCCTCCTCCTGGGGCCCACACTCTCTGAAGGATAGGCTGAAGATGGGGAAGAAGGAAAGAAATGGCCCCAGGGAGCCCTACATCTGACTGCTCCTGAGCTCTTGGGAATAAAATCTTTTAGCCCCAGCCAGATGGGAATTCTATGGAAGTCATCAGACGTGGTCCTAAGATGCTAAGGAAGTCGAGGTACTGATAAGAAAGGACCTTCAGGGAAAGAAAAGGGTAGTGGTGGCTGCCCTGGAGAGGAAAACTTGTGGAACTCACTGAAACAGAGCCTGGGGCCTCTCCATGTGTGATGGAAGATAGAGGGGTTGTACTAAGAACTTAGCCAACTTAACACAACAGCAGAGAGATTCCAGGAGGCAACCAGTGCCCAAACAAAGGCAGATGGCTTCCTAACATCTAGAGCTGTCCTAGAGCAAAATGTGGTCCCTTGGGAAGGAGTGAGCTCTCTGTCACGAGAAGGGCTCCATCTTAAGAATGCTGGAGCATGACTTCCTGCACAGGAAGGAGTGAGGGCTTGCTTTCTAGATGGCCCCATGGGTCCCTCCTTCCTGGTCTGTGGGAGACACACATATACCTCTCTAGCTGCAGGAGGACTGCCAAGAGTATGGTGACAAGAAGAGTTGAGACACATTCACAAACCAACTTGGTGGCTTAGCATGGTGTGCCTCCCCCACCTCATCCTCTCTGGTGTCCTACTGCAAGCAGGGTTCCAGAGAAAGGGGCTCTGTAGAGAAGGCCCCTGCACTCCATTAGAGCTCTGAGTGAGCAACTAGAGAAGTGCGGGGTGACAGAAAGTGAGGCTGCCTGCTCTCTGGCCCACAGGAAAATGGAGCCCCAGAGCTCACCCTCATCCTAGCGGCACAGGGTTCTCCTGCCAGCCTCTTCGCCAGCACTTCCTACTCTCCCTAGAGCCCTTGCTGGTGGCTTTCTGAGCTCAGCCAGAGTAAAACAGACAGTGGATCATAGGAGGGGACATTGTCAGAGAAGGGCACAGCAGGGACAATCCCTCCAGAGTGCCAGGTGGGGTGGGGCCTGGGAATGTGAGACTCTTGCCAGGGGCCTCCCAAATCAAGTCCTTCAGACACTAAGAAAGCCATGAATGAACCTGGCACCATTGCTGAACATCAGAAAGCTGAGATATTATGGGATACATTTTAGAACCAGAGAAGTTTGTAACCAATGACACCTCGACTTCCAGGTACCCCTCCTGTGTCCTACTTTCTCCCAGCTGAGCCCAGCTGACCCCATCATCAAGGGCCCCTCTGCCCTTTCCCTTTCTACTCCCAGCCTGCCTCCAGAAGAGACCTGACGGCTCACGAGCTCCCCCTCCCGGCCATCCCTGCTCCTTGTTCAGACTGACCGCAGCCACAGACCTTGGGCCCCCAACAAGAAGCAAGGACAGCTCTGTGGGGCAGAGGAGACCAGCAGTGTCAGCTGCTGGCCTGTTAACCCCACAGCCTGCTGCCTGGCTCAGGAGGAGACCATGCATGCAGGAAGCAAACAAATAACCTGCTTCCCTCCTCCCAGGTTGGAAGGCTGAGGACTGAATAAGCCTAAATTGATGGAAGAACTCCCTGGAGACAGCCTGCTCCTTTCCCCTTAGTGACTCCACACAGCAGGGGAGCTGCTGTGGGGACCTGGAGCACTGCCGCCCATGTGGCCTGAACCAAAAATCAACCTAGAGAGGCTCTTAGGCGTCAGGGCCGAACACTCTCAGCTTTCTGGGAAAACCTGGAGCTGAGCGCTTCATCTGCAGCAGACGCCCACACCCAGCCCAGCCAGCCATCAGACAAATAGTGCCCAGGTTGATGTCATCTCTCCTGTAACACTAGGAAACACAGCGCTGCTGAGCCAGACAAGGCAGGACCATCTCCCCCGGCGTCTCCCTGCTGGAATATTTATCACATTTATAATGCTTTCATTTTCATCCTGTTGCTCCTCACTTTAACCATAAACTCTGACCCTGATCACAAAAACAAAAGAATAAACCAATAGGTTTCTGGAATGTGGAGGACATTTTCTCGTGTTCCTCTTAAAATTAATACCCTGGCCTTCTGGGTAAGGTAGGTGCGCTGTGCCTTCTCCATGGACTCTTACATCTGTCATCTAGTTCTTCGCCTTTCGGAAATGGATCATTATAACCCATTTGCATCAGCCAGAACTCCTAGGCAAATGTCAGCTTAAGGAGGAGTTACATTTTAAAGCAAATTAAAGCTCTCATAGAATTTCCACAGGGCCAGAGAGTCCAGATTGCAGGATTAGTTGTGCAGGCTACACACTCACACAACCACCCCATTTCCGGAAGTGTTATTCACACAATTTTGTGTATTGTTGGACAATAGATTTGCATTTTATAACAAATTGCCAGCAGATGGCAGTATGTTGTCTCAGGACTATGCCTTTGTCTAGTTAGCACCCAGTCTCCAAATAGTTTAGGGCAGCCCATGGCCTGGAAACCAGGAAGCCAAGTCTGGAACAACCCAGACTGCACAATGTCAGACTTGGTGGATGCGGCCACTGAATGCAGATCCCAGAACTCAGGGAGACAGCTCAGTGCCATAAACACCTGCTTGGCAATTGCAAGGTCCAGAGTTCAATCACTGGTACCAAAAACACCTCACACTACTAGACCTGGGGCCTGGACATCCGAACTCTGCCACTATCGCCCACTCTATATGGTTAGGTGATACTTCTGCACTACCTAGAAAACAGATTCCACACATCCGTCCCTTCTTGTGCTGCTCCCCGTGGCACAGAGGCTATGCTGGGACTCCTGACTGGAAGAGCGGGGCCTCTCACAGGCCCATGGCGATATGCGCGCCTGGCTCTCTCATGGTGTGTGCATTGAGGGGGCAGGGTGATGTCATTCTCCAGAGAGCAGAGTCACAGCACAGTCTTTCGCACATGAGAAGCCTGACGCTCACAGTGGGAAATAGTAAGGGCAAAGCTACAGAGCAAGCTCTGACAGGGAGACTGGAACACCAGGCCACCAACTCTCTAGCCATAGCATCACACAGTCCCCTTAAAAGTTGAGGGCAAGAATGAAGAAAGGACACTGAGAAGCAACCTCTAGAGACAACTCATTCTGGCCATTTTTCCCCCAGTGCCAGAACCCTGTAGTTCTTGGGAGGCTTTCATCACTACACACACATGCACACAGGCACGCACACGCACACACACACCAAGTCTCGGTAGCACCCAAATACCCTTCTGTGGCAGTGACCTCTGGTCAGCTTGAGGGAACTGTCCATGTCCCCTGTCCCTCAGTGAGAGGTGAGGCCCTGTGGGCTTTTCATCACATTCAACCTCCCTCCTCAAAAGGGGTGTTGCAAGCAGGTGGTCCTTTGTTAGGGTAGCAGTTGGGGGAAGGGAAGGAGGGAAAAGACAGCAAAAGGTGTGGCTATGGTCACCCAAGGAGTGCAGTGGTCACTGCTTTTTTCCCAGGTGGCTAGAAAAGATTGGGCGGGGTGATTTCCTCCCTCATATCACAGATCTAGGCAAGCTGACCCAGGCCTTGATCTGCGCAAGAGAACCCGTGTCACTTGGCCTCCCGATTCACCTTTTCTCTTTCATACAGAGGAGGCACTGAGCCCCCACTTGGAGGGCTCATAGGGTCTAAGGTGGGTACCTGTGCAATGCAGCACCCCCAACTCCTCCAGTAAGTCCTCCGTCAGCTGAAGGTCCCTCCTGCCCATCCATCAGAACATTTTTTTTTTTTTTTTTTTGGTGCAGGGTCTCACTACACAGCTCTGACTCATAGTGGTCTTCCTATTTTCCAAGTGCTGGGATTACAGGTGTGCACCACCATGCCCGAACTCCATCGCTGGCTCACCGCGCCTGAGAGTGGGGCCAGCATAGCATCATCAGAACATTTAAAACAATCATGTTTATGTTTCCTTTTGCCTTTTGCTTCTTCTTAAAAAAAAAAAATCTAAAAATGGGCAAAGAAACAGAAACCTAGGAAGGAGGAGAAAAGGCAAAGGCAAGGGTTCTTCCCTAGGTGTGCTTCCTTGTAACAAGGCTGAGGGATAGCTGAGGGGCTGCATGTCGGGGAAGCTGGGCAGAGATGGGATGTGGATGGGGCATTCATGTACAAGGCCTCTCACAGTACTGGACAGAGCTGGGTAGGGAAGAGAAGAGGGACCATGAGTCACTGGCCAGAGATTGCTCTGGCCCAAACTTGGAGGAGCCCAGAACGCAAACTGAATTCTGGCCTTCAGGTCTTTCTGAGGCTAGGACACTTCCACAAACAGTTTGGTAGCTTGACTTACATTTAAATGTTTAGCTCTGTGATGTATGGGAATACCTTTGACCTTCTGGCACAGGCCTTGCATGCATCAGGAATGGACTGAGACTGGGCCCTGTCTGGTTGGGTCCATGAGACCTAAAAGTACCCTGCAGGTCTGGCTGGTGGCCCGGTGGCCAGGGACTGCACTTGCATTTCCAATTTGCTTAAAGTTGTCTGCACATTATTGAAGGACCTAGGTCAGCAACAATTCATCTTCCCTACCACTCCCCTTCCGCTCTGATCTTCTGGATCTCCATTCTCCAGCTCTTCACAGTTCTAGAGGGTTTTATACATTTATAGACCACAGATGAGTATTAAAAGGTCTCAAATTCATTACTTGCACAGTGCAGCCCATTGCAATGTCAAACTCCTACCCCTTGGCATCTCCGTGCTTCCCCTAGATCTCCTCCTAGCAACTCAGGAGCTCCCAGTGGAGACGGGTGTAGAACTGCATTCCACTCTGCACCAGGTCTCTGCATGTGCCACAGCCACATTCCTGGTTCTTGTGGAAGCCACAGAGAGGAGGTACACAGGAGGACAAGGCAGTACCTGAAGGCAGTGCCCCTTTCAGGGGCAAATGTCCAAATGCTGACTTGTTCTCTTCCCCATTGGTACCTCCAACTCTGCACTGTCCCCCCTGACTGAGTTCCTGCCGTACCTATTGTGCCCCTGTAAACTTACCTGGGTCTGGGTGACAATGATACAAAAGAAGTGTTCCAGTTGCTCCTCTGTGCTGCTGAGTGCTACATTCCATGTTCCTCTGCCTGAAGTTGGGTCTGTTCTCTTGTATGAGGGGTCCTGTGACCCAACGTTGTCACCCATGAAAAGGACCAATGGCAGATAAGTGTTCTAGCTTACAGATAGGTTTCTATAAGCTCTCCTGGCTGACCAACTGGAAATGAGATTTTGGACCTTTAAAATTCCTTTCTCTGGGGAAAAGCTATAGGGCCTGGTGAAATGTAATCAGAGCTTTCATTTTTGTTTTATGTAGACATCAAAGATAAGTGTCTTTATGTTCTTCCTAGTGAGATACACATGACAGAAAGTCCCATGCAGCACTGCATGTCCAGGCTTCGGTTGGCTCTTCACACTCCTTTCACTGTGTCAGCCTACACACAAATGGAGAGGCCAAGCCCAAAGCAGAAAGGGGATTGAGTGAAAGGATAGCGTAGCACAGTAGACTGCTGGGGAGTCAGAGACTCGGCCTCCGAAAGCAGGCTGTGACTGGAAGAGACAGGTATCAGAAAAATCAGCCAAGCTCAAGGCCAGGGAACCCTCTCAATAGGTGTGAGGGCTGATCTTGACTGGCAACTTACTTGTTTGTTTTGGTGGCCACATAGTGGGCTAGTTAAGTACACTTTGGGTGTGCTGAGGGGTCAAGGATATAGACTTTGGGGGCTGTCCCCAGCCCCTTCCCTCTCTGCGTCTTCATGACTTATTTCTAGCAGCCATGTAGATGAGCAGCTTTCTTCCACAGTGCCCTCCACTGCGATGATCCCGCCATGGAGCCAGCAGAGCACAGACTTAACCCTCTGAAACCAGGAGCCAAAGTTCTCCTTCGCATTGCTTAAGTCAGACATTTAGTGCTGTGATGGACAGCTTATACAGCAGCAGTAATGGCAGCAGGGCTGCTGCTCTGTGACTGCTATCTCATCCACACGTGACTCTCTCGAGACACAGCATCAGAGAGAGGCATCCAAACACCCCCGCCCAAGGGCAGGTTTGCTACTTGGAGCTGCTGGGAGACTGGCTGGGATGCCCTGAGCCTGCTCAGCTCCTGCTTCACTTTGTAGGTATCTTCACAAGCGAAAGCATGATAGGGTGCAGGACAGCTAAACCGCAACCAAGACTGGATGTGGTTGCTGAGCTTTGCTTTGAAAAATGGTCGCATCTTATTATGTTCATATGTTAATGCAAGCAGGAAAAATCTCGAGAGCTTTCGGGGCCAGTGACTGCCTAGGACAGAGTTTTGTACTTCAAAAGCGGTTTTTTATCCTTTGAGGCTTTACAATGTTTCCTTAACAATCATTGGGTTCCATCCCTTTTTATCAGCTCTAAAGATAGCCGGAGGGTGCTGCCAGAATCTCGAAGGCTGCGTTCTGAACCTTGCTCTGCTGCTGCCCGCTGCCCGAGTAACTCTGACGCTGCTGCGGTCTCTCCTGACCCTGGGCTGCAGCTCATGAGAGTGAGGGGCGGACATGGGATCCCACCACTTCTCTCCATTGTAACACTGCAAGATTCCACACACCTGTTTTGAGGAGCAGTTGAGCATTTTCCAGTCAGGGACCATCCTCACATTCCAGGATGGAGGTTGCCAATGGGCAGGGTGTGGATCACCCAAGGTTGCTTGATATAAATATTTTTGAGAATGACTATTCTGTGACCAAAATAATTCCCTGGAAATGCCTTTCAAGTCATACTACCAAACAATGTGCAAATTTGTTTCTACTTTTGTCTTTCCTGTATAGGGGAGCTGGCTAAGTATTCTTTCCTCCCATATGAATACACACACACACACACATAAATACACACACACACACACACACACATATACACATGCACACTCCCGAGACCTCCTTGTGTGACCACCACTGAGTCTGGAGTTGCCTGTGTGGTGCTCTATACAGGACACTTTCTTTTGCATGGTTTTGCCCTAATGATAGCCATAGAACAAGCTCTGGAGCTCTCTTTTGGTTCAATCTTGATTTTTTTTGCTTTACTCTCTGTGTTGGACGATGCTAGTCATGCCCACTCCAGACACCAAACAGGGTCTGCCTGGGAAAGCCCAGACACCAAATACTCCATTTCTCTAAGGTGACCAGCCTTACTTGCTATCTCCAAATTCCTCCTTTGGAACTATGGAGAAAGAAGAGACATGGGGTAAGAGTGGGGTCTGGAGAAAAATACCTTTGAAATGAACACTTCAGGGGCCTCAGGAGATATAGAGTGTCTGGGTCCAAGGTTTCCTAGAGAGAAACTAAATTTCCAAGGCCACAGCTGACATTGCACCCTGATTTATGAGGGGAGGCCAGCTTCCCAGAAGCCCCATGGCTGTGGTGGGACAGTGCTGTGGGGGAGTACACAGTGCAGTGGCTGTGGGACTTGGGAGCCTGGCTAGGAATTCATGTATCCTTTCTGGACCTTTCTCCCACACTCCCACAGACAGGGTTTTTAGCAATAAAAAATAAGCTCACAAAGCATACATACTGCTTTATTTGAAAGACACAGACCTTTACTGCATTACTGACCACAGAGCCCCAGTTATAAGCATTGTTAAATCAATCCCAGGCCATCTAAGGCTCTCCATGACTTTTAGATTGGCCCTCATAGGAGCTAGAAGGGAGACACTGTATTTCCACATGCAGGTATGTGGTCACCAGGCCACCTGTGAGTACGGACACAAGGGAAAGATCAAGCAAAAACCATGGTTTTGGTGGCAAGTGCGAGGGACAGAGATGAAGAATGGCAAAATACCCTAATCACTCCTAAGTGCAAGAAAAAAAGACAGCAGTCTACTCACTGAGATTTATGACAATCCGTTTTTAGCAGTCATCAAACCTAAGACTTTAAGAGTCATAGAAACTCTGCCTTTGTACAGGCCAGACCTTTGACCTAGCTCAATAGGACATCTTGAGCAAACCTTTCCACTGAAATCATTTAGAAGATCTGGAAATGTATTTTTGGAAAATAAACCTGCTTGAAGTAATCGGAAAACAAAGTGATAAGAATTTGTGAGGCATAATTCAGAAATAAGCCAAGTTGAGTCAGGCTTGAGAATAATTTCCCCAAAGTATTACAAGAGACTGGTAAACTGAGCAGACTAAGGGCCGAGGACACACAATCAGACCCTGGAGACCACTTGAGCAGATGACTCTGGTATGAAACAAAACAAAATGCCAACTTTTATTGACTTGCAAAAGGGCCACACCCTAGCAGTGTAAATGAACAGAAAATAGGCCAGTGCTCACAAGATCTGCAGTCATTCTGAGCACTCAGGGTGTTAGGGCAAGTTGGTTTTAGCCCCTTTCAGTGAAAGACAGAACAAGAAATGAAAGAAGAAAGAGAAAGAAGAAAAGGAAGAGAGAGAGAGAAAGAAAGAGAGAGAGAGAGAGAGAGAGAGAGAGAGAGAGAGAGAGAGAAGGAAAGAAAGAAAGAAAGAAAGAAAGCAAGCAAGCAAGCAAGCAAGCTCTGGCCTAAAAATTACCTACCAATGTCTGGTGGCATATAAGAAGCCTGAGACTGAGAAACAAACACAACACCTTATTGGGTTCTGGGACTATGGAGCAGGAAGTAGGTGCTGCCAGTGTCCAGAGGAGAGAAGACCGCTCGGAACGGGGCTCTCAAGATGAGATGTGGGGAGGGGAAGCTGGAAGGCCCAGGGAGACTGAGATGGGCGTGATAAGGACAGCACTGAGCCCAGCACTGAGTTCCGCTTATGCCATCCAAGAACACCCTCTCTCCATCCCTGCTGCCTGAGTAGAGACTGTCCCTTTGCTCATGGGAACAGAAACCCCTCTCCAGATTGCCAGCATCACCCCCATCTTGCATTTCTAACTCTGGACTTCTGTGGGAATGGGAGCCATCTTTCCAAACTGCCACCCTGATACTGTCACTTTCCTGGTTCTTCCCTACCCACAGGAAACAGTCCAACCTTGGGGTCCAGGAGCCTCCTGCGTGTGCTGCTTTTCTTATTGCTGAGACAAAATACCTGATGCCCAAAGTTAAGGAAGGAAAAGTTTATTTAGCTCACAGTATGTGGAGGTTTTGCAACAGCAAGCAGAAACACTGAAATGACACCCAGGATTTGGAGGCAGATTTATTTTACATCAATGGGCACTGATCAGGATCATTCCCAAAATATCAGGACCTAAAAGCCCAGGGAGAGAGATTGTTATGGAGTTGAAAGGGGAAGTACAGAAGCAAACTACATGGCTGTCTTTGATTGTTTCTTACAACATGCATCATAGTGACCAGCCATTGCTAAGAGACAGAAGTAACAGGAAGTTGTAACAGGAGCTATAACCTCAGCACTAAGAAACTGCAGTCTACTGTCTGGGGTGGGGGAGCGTTTTCTGTTGCAGTTTCAGTCCATAATCAACTGGCTCCAAAGCAGGGTGGCATGGCAGAGGGGCAGCAGTTAATAGCAGTGGAAGACAGCAAAAGCCACGGAGCAAAAAAGGGAAGGAGTAAGTCTTTTTGCCCTCCCTTGTATTGTAAGCAGGGCCACCCACCCTGGCGTGGGTGTAGCACCACACCGTCTCCACACCCTCATGTCACATAGGCTGAGGATGGCTATAAAGTAAGGGCCCTGGCCCCTGCTGAGTGGAGCTTGAACTGTGGTAACTATGTTACTTGAGGTGAGGGTGTGACATAAGAGGTCCAGGGTTAACAAGCTTTCAGAAAGGCGGCCCATCATGACTACATGAGGCTCTGGGGAGACATCTAGACACAAACCATAACAATGCAAGACTTCTACTTTCATTTGACAGCTGCTGCCCGGATCCTTCAGGTCTCAGATCCCACTCTGCACCTGACTCCTTTGGGCAATGTCACCCACACTGAAGGACTTCATCTGGGGCCACCTCCTCTAAACATCTCCTCTGAACTTCCCTCCTTGGAGCTGCCCACACCTGTGTTATCTGGTCACCTGCCTTTCTTCCTCAGCAGACCCACCTGAGCTCCTCAGAATCCTGCAGTCCCTCTCAGACGGACTGGGATCTGGTGCCAAGGCAGGCAATGCCATTTTTCTCTTATAAAGCACTTCTCTATGTGGGAGTTGTTTTATACATGAATGTATTTGCTTCTCATAAGAAGTCTCTCATATTATCTGCATTAAATCAGATGAAGAAGCTGAGAAATGGAGGTTGTGGTCCAGGGTAACTGGGGAATATATTATGAGAACTCCCACCTTTCTCAATCCTTATCCAGGACCACTGCCCTAAGACAATGGCTTCTCTCTCCCTAGCTTCCCCATTCCAAGCCAGTAGGGTAGATCTAAAGTCAGCTTTTCAAGTGGTCTAATCGGTGCTTCACAAAAAATCTTTCTGATGTTATTCTGGTACAATACACGGCATAGGACTAGGTCTCTCCACAATGTCCAATGTCTCATTTCTAACCTCTGAAAGACCACATAGCTGTGTGGAACCTGGGGCCAGGACAAGGGTGTGACACCATGCCAGCTGGAAAGTCCCCTTCCTGCTGCTCAGCTGGCTGGCTGCCCAGTTCCCATGGAGTCCTGCCTGGCTCCCCTCACCACCTGGCTTGGGACGCTAATGACAGCTAGGTGAGAGAAACATTTCAAAAAGCTAGCAGCACACCACGGCACCATCATCCTGGCAGTCCAGGGATTTACCAGTGTCCCCTCCTGTGTGTTCTTTAACTCCCTGGAACTTCCTTTGCCCCTCCCTACCTGTGGAGGGCCCATGATGGAGACAGCAGCTGCAAGCTCATCTCTGTCCCCAATCCCACCTCCCCTCAACATCCGCCTCTTCCCCAGTCTTCAGCCAGCACCCATTGTTAGAGCCTTGGACAGTGGAATTTCTTGTCAAGCTGTACTGAACTGCTATGGGGCAATGACCTTATCCCAGCAACATAGCTGACAACTTCAGAACAAGGCCCCTGCCCTGAGCCTCACGCTGTCTCCTGCTGCAGCATTTCTGTCCATGGGCCAGGAGTCCATTGGACGGGGCTGAGAGATAAAATGCAGGACACACAATTTAATTTGAACCTCAGATAAACAAATGGCTTTGTGAGTATGTATATGCCCTTGAGATGTATTTATACTAAAACGTTATTCGTTGTTTAACTGAAGTTCAAAATTAATTAGGTATCCTAAGTTTTAATTGTCTAAATTGAGTGAAAGGACACACTTACTTGATTATAGGGCACAGGGGGTGGCAAAGCTGGCTGGGAAAATATGTGGAATTGTCCATTATAAGGCCCCAGGATAGCACCAAATAATCCCACATATGGTGTTCCCGTGGGTTCCCATGAGACGTGGGCTGCTGATAACGCTGCAGGTACCAGGGGAGCCTGCTGCCCTGACTCCTTGTCAGAGCCTGCTCAGCATCTCCTAGAGCACACTTTTATGTTTGCTTTTACCTTTTCCTCTTTGTTTGGTCCAAGTTCTCTCTATAGAATTAGTTCTTCTCTTACCCATTCACCCTTCACACCATTTTTAGCTTGTCTCTTTTAATGTGTCATTCAAGACAAGAAGGATTAGGAGCACAAAATTTTAATTGGCAAGCCCTTTGTAAAGGAACTACCCGACAACACACCAGCTGCGCATATCCTCCTAGATCCTGTTGTGGGTTCCTGGGGCCCTGCCCCAAGGAGGCAGAATAGTGCCAGGAGAGCGCCACATAGGCTTTCCATCCAGGCTCTAGAAACCCCTCTGAGTGAGCTCAGAACCCAGGATGGAGGGGGAAAAAAAGCCCAGGGCCCCACTCTGTGCTTATATGTGGGTACACGAATGTCAGGACAGGCCTAAGAGCAGCGTAGAATGATTTCTTCCTGACGCCTCTGTGTGCTACCTGCACTAACCACACCTTTTTCATGTGACCTGGAGAGGTACCGGGGGACTGTCAGCCTGTATAGTATCCCCTGAGAAGACCTGTGGGCCAGGGAGAGGCAGGCCTGGGATTTGACTGGGCCCCTGTGAGGCCTGGTAACTGGCTCTGAGCCTCAGTTTCTTCAAAGACAGAACAAGTTCCTGTCGCTTTGATTGTTGTAGGTGTAATTCTGTAAAACTGGGAAGAGGGGAGAGGGCGATGAGTAGGCTGGACACAAAGGCTATTTAGGGCAGTGCTAGACATACCGTATGACGCTACAGCGGCAGGCGCGGATGCACGTCGAATCACATAGGACTCAACGCAGAGCACAATGCCAGCCTAGGTCCTGGCATGCGTGAAGGTGACATGTCGTGAGGGCTCTTGAATCATAACAAAGGTGCCGCTCTAGTTTGACTTTGACAATGCAGGAAGTTGTCGATGCCTAGGACAGGGCCATAAAAACTCTACTTTCCAGTCAGTTTTACTGTGAACCTAAAGCCCCTGGAAAATAATACAGTTTATAAATGAGAAAAAAGATAAAGTAAATAGCCGAGTCACTACCCTGACTTTCTGAGTGCCTAGTGTGTGTGTGTATTTACAGATAACTAAGGAAGAACTCCTGTTGCTCCTTCCGCAAAGTGCCACTTGCGAGCGGAGGAGTCGGCGGGAAACCTCCCTACGGGAAAGCCAGTCTGCAGCGCTGCAGCGCCGAGGATGCGCGGGTGTGCAGGGGCGCGGGGACAGCGGGCAGGACCTGCGCAGGAGCCTGGGGTGTACTGAGCAGACACCAAGTCTGCGACGCGCGGAGAAAGAGAAGCGCAATCTCCAGGACAGCAGGAGCGCGCTGCAGGGCAGGAAGCACCCCCCCGCCGGATCCCCACCGCCCCCTGGTGGCCGCGCCGCGCACCGCGCCCGCGGAACACAAAGCCGGCCTGGCAGCTCACGGGCGGAGCCCAGGATAAGGCGGACTGAGGCACCAAGGGAAAGCAGCTGTGTTTCTGGACAGTCTGCTGGGGATCACTGTGGAAGGTGTAACGAGGGTAGGGAAGAGGAGCCCTGGTTGCCCACTTGTAGCCCCCGAAGTGCCAGTGCAGAGCGCTGAGCTGCAGAGGTGCATCTCTTTGCTGAGTGGGAGGGCAGAGAGGACAGAATGCATCGCACAGGAGCAGGAGCTGCGGTCCTTGTGGCCAGTCGTCCTCCCCTCCCCACTCCACGCCCTCGGTCCAGAAGCCCTCGCCACCCTTCGCGCTGCTGCCTTGTCTGCAGAGGCTACCTTTGCTCAGCATCTCCTCCCTCGGGGCATAAGGACTCAATGCGGAGTCAGTGCCACTTTCCTCTGTAAAACAAACCCACAGCCGCCAACCTTGCAAGCGAAGGAACCCAGGGAAGAACTGGCCACCAACCTGTCGCTGCTGCTGGTGCTGTGACCTCCCTGAACCCTGCGCTTCCATTGCGGGTCAAGGGTGCTGAAGGGAAGCGGGAGCAGACTGTTTTGAACCTAGACTCTGCCTTTGTACGTGAAACCTGTGCGCTCAGCTCTCCGGGCGCATGTCGTGGGTTCTATGGCTCACAACAGGTCCTGCCAAGACTAGTCCCAAAAGAGAAAGGTCCAGAGACCTCCTGGGGTACCTGCCTTTTTCCTGAGACTGACACCCTGCAAGGTAACCTTGCTCACACTGCCTAACCCACAAAGGCCAGCTCAGCCATGAGATGGAGAGATGTGAGCTCCTTTCCACTCGGTCCTTGGTCATGGGTCCCCTCTTCTCTGACTGTCCCCTACCATGCTATTTTACAGGCCACTCTGCGGCCTGCACATCCATCAAGGATGTAGATGGTGCGCCCTCTGTGACCAAGGCATGGCCAGGGCACTTTGCCCAATCCCTGCAGCTGTGAGCTTCCTCCCCACTGGGTGCAGAAGAGGCTTTGCTGTCACCTTACACCCAGGGCATCTCCCCTCATACTTGCCCCAGCATTGCACCCCATCTTGCCATTGCTACAAACACAGCCCTCTTCCTCTGATAGCTCTTTCCTCAAAATTACCACATTGGGAGACTGAGGCAGAAGGATCATAAATATGAGCCTACCCGGGGTTCAATCCCCAGTGTGGAAAAAAATTAAGAAAAATTAAAAAGAGAAAAATTACCACTCATGTCTCAGCATGGGCCTTGTTGCCACTGTAACTTAAAAGTTTAGGAGAGGCCACCAGCAAGGTGGCATTAGCAGTTGATTAAACGCAGGTGCATCACTGCAGTGGTTCTCAGACATCAGCTCTTGAGTTAGGAAGTCATCCCACTGGTGACATGCTTTCTTGGGAAATCATCTTGGTTTGTATATTCTAAGCTAGGGTAAATGCCTTCTGTAAGGGACCAAGTAGAAAATATTTTAGATTTTGTAAGCCATGAGGTATCTTTTGCAACCAGTCAGCTCTGTTCTTGTAGTGAAAGCAGTCACAGATAATATGAATGGGCATGGCTATCTTCCAATAAAACTTTATTTACAAAAGCAAGCAGCCAGCTAGATGTGTAGTAGATGATAGATTAGGTGCCCTATTTTATACTTATAATGTGTGTATTTTTTGGAATCATAACTTCATTGAACAGATGAAGTAAGTGATAAAGACGTTCCTATCTCATAGCAATGTAATCCTGATCCTCAGTTTCCTCACCTAAGAGTGAGGGTAATCACAGATATAGCAAATGGCTGAGATCACTGCAGGCACCTCACATTTTCCTCCCCAGGCTGCACTGGAATTAATCAGGAAAGTTAAATGCTCCAGAGCGTGTTTCTAAACTTCAAATTATTTAATGTTTATAAATTTCCCAGTGCAAATGCAAGGACCATAGAGCCTTCAGTCATACAGGGAAGGTGGCAAAAGTCCTATAGGTCCCCACAGAAGCTGGGGACTTGAGAATGTCGTCCATGGATTTTGAGTTCTTTGTGACTCTGGCCTGCACACTGGCGATCTTTTGCAGCCCTCCATTTGCTTCCATCGGTTTCCACACTTCCAGCTCCAGCTGGATTGGTGCAGCTGCAGGAGAGAGGTGCCTTCCAGAGCTGAGCCACTGAGGCCACAGCAGCGGTCTTTCTGATGTGACCAACCTCCGGCACTGCATGGAGCAACCAGCTAGCTGCTTGCCCCGAGCATTTGTGAAACTCTCCTACTGCACGATGCACAATGAGGGAGTGCAGGGACAGATGAGCTACTCCTTAGCATTGGTCCTTTTGGTTCAAGGAGTTCTGCTGGCCCCAGCTTTTCAGAGACGCTGGATAGCCTGGTGCCCTTTCTTTCCCAAGAGCCCTCAGAGCTGCAGGGTTTGTGCTACATGGACATTTGGGCATCACTCCAAGGCCTTCTGTGTAACTGCCTGGCAACCTGGAAGCAACAGAGGCTGTTAGGTGGGAAAGACTTAAAGGCCCAGCCTTCCTGGCAACCCAGCAGCAGTATCTGAGGAAAGGTGTCAGCTTTCAGCCCTAGAAGCCATGCTGTCATAGTTTTGCCTCTAACCCCAGAGGAGCCAACACATCCAGCAGTCTCAGAACCTGGGCTCTCAACCAACAAATTCATTTTACAGATGAGGAAACTGAGACTCAAAGAAAACAAAGGCAGCCATGGCAGCAAGCAGCAGGACCAGCCCGAGCCTGAGCTCTCCTACTGCTACACGGGAAGCACCACACATTAGCATTAATCACTTGATTTGTTGCTTTCTGGTCTCTGCTCTTCCAGATCCTTCTGTATCAGTAGCCTCCTGGAGGTGGCCCTCAGCAGAGCAGGGGAAGAGCCTGGGAGGCTGGGTACACCCGCGTGTAGGTAGAAGTCCTGATCTCTTCTTCTGGGGGCCAGGGTGGGCGCCTTAACAGAGCAAAGGAAAAGGTTAGGTGAAGAAGAGCAGTCTTGCCTCCTGGGTCTACTCCCTCTGTCTCTCTAGAGGGAGGTGACAGGATGTCGGCCAGCTAGGGACCCTTCAGGGCTTGGGCACAATGACCTCATTAGGCATTTCCAGGCTTTATGATCTGTAAGCAAGGCCACCAAATGACGCATGCCCACCTCCCTTCTAGCCTGTTCTCAGGGCAGTGCATGGTGATCTCACCTCCCTGGAATGCCACTGCCATTCATCTTTCCCTGGCCAGGTCACCGGCCTCACTGATAGGCCAGATGTGGGGCAAGAGCCAGAGGGAGTGGAGTGGTCTGGAAGCAGACGGAAGTCAGCAGGTAAGCTGCAAGCTCACCCCCCAAACACTGGAGATGGGAGCTGAGAAACAGAGCATTTAGCCCTCGGGACCTGCGAGAGTGGAATTAAAGTACACAGAGGTCAACACGACAGCTGCTCCAGTGGCCTCCTCCCTGGGTGTCCTCAAACCAGCCTCTGTGGGACACCTTCAGCAGCTGTCTGCGCTCTGCTTGCCTCTTCTGGCTCATGGCTCTCACACAGCCCATGTTTCCTTCTCCACCTGACTGCCTGAGAACACACAAACATCACATGTGCCTCTGGTGACAAGTAGTAGCATTGAGGTCAGAGTTCAGGTGGGACATGTGGTAATAGAATGACCTTGGGCAAGGGACTTTTTCTCTTTGAGCATCAGTTTCTTTGCAAGATGAGAGTAAGGCTAGCAGTGTCCTTTTAGGACCCTCATGATCCAGTACACGAGGCACTGCAGAGTACACCAAGATAGCTGCTGTGCTCCGAAGCGCATGGGCTGTGGTGCTCCTGAGCAGTGACGGAGGACAGAGGAGAGGACTTAGAGTCCTGCGGCCCCTAGTTTACCCCTCAAGTCAGTGAGCAGTGGCTCCTGGCAATCTCAGGAGGGTTGGAGCCGCACACCAGTGGGCTCCAAGTGCACACATCGCTGAAGAGGAGCAACGAAAAATTTGAGGCATTGTCAGTCCTCCCTCCTTGAACT